>RWJN01000124.1:44374-73312 GCA_004332605.1 Steccherinum ochraceum | reverse complement strand
CACGGCCTGCCGAAGGGACAGCTCAGGAGAGCTCAGGCCGGCGAGATCCGAGCAACTTGAACGTACCTGCCAGCGCACCTCGTCCCCTCCTCTTTCTTCTTCACCGTCATGTATGTGCGCCGGGCCCTATGGTTGCAGACGGCCGTCCACTGCTGACTTTTGCGACACCTCTTCACGACCGCCTTCATGGGTCATCGTGCAGAGGGCAGGGGCGCTGTCCTTGTCGCGGGTGTCCTGGGTCGAACATGTTCGATGCTTTGCACGGGACAGAATGGCACGACAGGTAAGGATTGTTATCCTGGACTTCATCTCTTCAAATTTCGAAGCTCACGCGCTTATTTAACAGATTATTACATTTTTATGTGTGCAACGTTTCTTTTCGCCGTACAACAGAACTGCTTCCGATTGCTCCCATTACACGTATTTTTGTGGCTTTCCTTGCCATCCACGGTGCTAGTAGTCCTACCAACTGATATGAGTTCTCTATCCTTGCTGTTTATTTTTTTGTCTACGTTTGCCAGACGCGTCTCGGCATGCTTGGATGATCTTGTGGACGGTCAGGCATCTAGGTCTGGCTCATAACTTCGTACGGTGTGGCGGGCTGATCTCTTACTGTTTTTACGGTGTCTCCTGGTGCAAGTGTACTGCATAACGAGTCCACGTCGTGAAGCACATATACTGCAAATCTCATGAGATTTTTGGGATGGTGTTTTGTGCGTCGAGAGGTCGAGATTTTGATTGGAGCACTCATCCATGATTTGTACTGTAGACTTAGTGCAAATGCGCCACCAAGACCAAACAAATTCTATGTTCTTTAGACCTTCACGCTGACAATATAACGGTACAATTTTACTTTCCTTAGTTGCCCTATCAATGATAAGCACCGTTACTGTATTGCAAGGTGCATTGTCCGATGCGAGTGGCGCAACAGTGGTACTGTGTATTGTCGGGTCCAATGCTCATCGCAGTGAGCTCAAATTCAGTTTTAGCCTCATCATGTCGCCGCTAACCGGTCTTTTACTTTATTTCTAATGGCAGATATTCAAGACGACCTCTTTTTTACGTTTCAGTATATACATGGATTCTACTTGCAACTTCATTGTCCGGAGGACCCCGCAACTTTGAATCCATTAAACTCATCTGAATTCGGCACGTTCAACAATCACGACGGTCCAATAGAACTGCTTGAGCTACAAAGTCACGGTCCACCGTTCGCTACACGAGCTCGGGAACAAGTGAGGTCCATCGTGCGTGGCAGCAGCCACCGTGTCTGTCGGTACTTCGCTTTACTGCAGAATCTTGATACAGATCTGGCCCAATTCCATGGTTATGGTACTCGGCTCGCAGCTTGTGACCGCGCGTCGCTCATCGTGTGTACTAGATCTGAAGCAGATTGAGCCTACGATGTGAAGAGAGAGCACAGGAAAGAAAGATCGAGTATGCTATGCGACCGAACTTCATTCAAGTTGTCCAAGTATAGAAGTAGGAAGTGCTTATGATCGCAGAAGCTTAACGGTGAGCTCCTGTCTACTATACCGCCATGGTCTTCGTTGCTGCACTCACCGATACACCCTTCTGGCCTGCAGACAGCCGTCAGCGGGCTATATATCTGCGCTGTTTTCCAGGATGCCGTGGCAGCACTGGACTTCTGCCGGATCTTGCTTCATCAGGCAGACCAATAAACGCAAACCCGACTGCACCACGGATCGCGTCTACGCCCAGGGTGATGACGCGGAAGAAATTTATACGGGCTGGATGCCTCCATTTCACATCTACCAGTCTAAAGTCAGCTGTGTGGAGGTACCTTTCGAGCTTGAGTGCTCTATCGCTCAGCATCCAGGCCGCTGCTTTCTTACAATCCAGGGCGATTGGGAGGTAGTAGCGCACTGGATCCAGGATTCCAAGAAGAAGTTGCAGCCAAGTGTTGGCTGAAACCGCCGCTGGGCGCAAGCGGCGAAGAGATCCAGGAGTGGCGTTGCATGATGGCTCGGCTGTGTGCAATTGCTATGTCAGGTGGAGACGACACATATGCGACAAGAGTGAGTGAGCTCTTGTCGCGTCCTCTCATTGGCCCAGACGGGGCCGTACTTCCGGAGAGGTTGCAGATTTGGTGGAAGTTCTGGAATCCAGACCGAGGGATACGGGTATGCTGTAGCTCCGATTCATGTGTTGTGGTATGTCATTCGCTGACCGATTTCTCTTTGCTTCCTCCACGCAGGATAACCGATCTGCAGCCCTTCCAGTTTACAATCGTCGCTGTCACCACGCACCTCCGAGCACTTCTGCTGAGATACCTTTCAACCGCCGCGTTCGAGTGCTATTCACGTTACTTGAGGTATCGCGATGGATCGATGGTATACTTGATCTTCCCCTGTCCGTACGAGCTGAACTCATTTCATTGCACGTCTTGAAGTAAATAGCGGGTTTCAGTCTTTTGTAATGCACCTGAATGATTATGTTATTCGTTTACTGTTATACATAGTTTTGATACACGGTGAGCACGACCAGTTAGCCAAGACAGAACTCGCATGAGAGGAAGCGACATTAGTACTAACCGACTTTAGGTTCCGCCGACCCGTCTGAGTCAACAGTCATTAGCAGTGGCAACTGGCAACAAGCTACTTCGCTGCCTACCGCCTTGCTCGTAATCCTCCAAGTCATCTCCTCCCTTCCACACGCAGTATCTGCATTCCTCCGTCATTACCAGTACCACACTATGCCATACGAAGGCGACGTCTTTGAAGGCAATGTTGTGCGAGCAGCCATCAGGGCCACCCACCAGTCAAAGACCGAGAAGCTTGCATTTGACGAGTACTGGAACAAGAAGGTGAGCCCCTGATGATCGCCTCTCAGAGGAGCACATGCGTACTCACATATATGCTTCATCCTCAGACCACTGGGAAATCAGGGCATTGGGGAACAAGTCGAGCAACACATACATGCGTGAAGGAGCAGCTTGAATTCAATTCGGAAGTCCTGCACTACGTGTCGCTACTTGCCAAAGCCACTACCGTTCGGTCCGATGTTGCAGATTCACATCCACCGGAAACCGTGCCTGCAGGTTTCCCAGTCCTTGGACCACTCTTCCGTCCGCCAAGCTGGTTACACGCGTCCAAGCGCTCCGTAGCTCCAGGCGTCGCGCCAGAGACTGCATACATCAAACCGATATTTGTGGCCCATCCCGTGTACTTCCCCGAGTTCAAAGATCATGGTTGTCCGCAATGTGGATCCAAAGATATCCACCCTGACAGCTGGACGAGTACTGGTCATCGTGAGGTATACGGAATGTTCCGCAACGTGACCGCCATCGGGTATCAGATGCGCTGCTCGGATTGTAAGAACCGCTATGGCAAGGATGGAGATGAGGAGGGGAAGTACTGCTTCTCGACGACTTCAGTACAATTCTGGCAGAACTGGGAGTTCTGGGAAATGCCACGTAAGTCTCCAGTCTCCACCGCCCGTCAAAGAGCATCCACGAACTCACCTTCTCTCTAGGTGGCATGCCGGTCTTCTTTTCTCATTGCGCGGTCACCCGGGACCTCTTCAAGCTGATTGTTGAGATGCGTCCTAGTAGTACATCGGCAGGCCTAGCGGAGAACATCAGACGTCAGTCCCATTTTACATTTCCCTTAGAGCTACCCAACTGGCCTCAGCTTGAATAGAATTGCATTTAGAGGAGCGCGCCGAATGCGAATTCGAATATTTGCGCCGCTTTAAGTCACAGTATGTCAAAGCGTCGGCATTTGCACCGTATCCCGCGTTGAACGTATTCGCGCCACTTTCGGATGGACCGCGGAGACGTACTGTGGCTGAGGGTCATGAGGAGGTCTCCGGTACAGTATCAAAGGCAAAAGGAAAGGGAAAAGCTGCTGCTTTGGTGCCGAAGAAGGGAAAGGGGTCGTCAAAGAAGGGAGGCGGAACTTCAAAGAAAGGCAGCGGATCGTCAAAGAAGAACAACGAGTCGTCGCAGTCAAAGACGCAGACGGATGCAGCTCAGACACGAGAGGGGAAGGGTGAGAATGGCTATTCAAGAGCAACCTACGACGATGACCCTATCACGGACGAGATCATTTCGGAGGTGTTCCTAGAGAATGCACGACGAACCGGAACACCTGAGTCAATTGAGTACATGAAGACTCTCACGGGTACGTATTGCTTACGCACTGTAAGTCGCTAGAGCTGATTTGATGCTCGTTTTGATTCTAGGGATGTGGCTATCATTCGACCATACGCAGAGGTGTTGGAGGGGAGGTTCAGAGCATTGTCCAGGGCAGAGAGCGAGGAGAAGGTGTGTGCGATGCGAGATTGTGGATAAGGGCATACTGACTTGTCGAATCGTGACGAACGCCACGTGGCTGATTGGGCAGCTACATGGGCAGAGCCTGGGCTTGGCGCGGGGTGGGAGGAACGAAGCCACGTGGGTCAATGGGTGCTGGCTCAAACAGCCATCAGCAATGCCTGGACTCAGCACTGCCCCCGGCCATCAAACGTGTTGATTAGGCAATACGTTGGAAACGTGGCTTAGGGCGCTGCTTTGCACGCCGGGTCCGATATTGACGTGACGATGGGTCGAGAATGCTGACACCTCTTCGAACGAGCAGAAACAGGGTCACTACCGATATAAATTTTGTTTACGGAATGATAAAGTAGTTTGAAGTAAGTACATGGAGCGGCGTTCACGGTAGAAGTCTTGAATGGATGATAGCCAAACAGTAGTGAAGTCCATCGGTACAAGTGACTCATTTACATGATACTGAGTACAGTACAGTACTAGTACGGCAGGTTCTATAACAGCAAAATGATGGCAGTCGAGCTAGAGTCTAGACCATGTGAAAGAATCTGAAGATGAAAGCTTTCGATCCGACAAACAAATACTGGCAATGAGGAACCACACGTAGCACCTGCAATCTCGTATATGCATCTGTCCACAATTGTAACCCTCAAGGCATTTTGACTTCTGCATTGCCCTCTGCCAGGAATGGTCAGCAGCTTCCAACGTGACGCAGCACTGACTCGGACGCTAGGTGAAGCTTCGAGTATTGCGCGTTCGTGGCTAGGGTCTGTTGCCAACAAAGAGGTCTTGTGAGCCGACTTGAACGACGCCGCGCGCCGTGCAAAGGGCTGGTGAAAGGCAACTATTGAGATACGAAATGCCGATGGTAAGTGCCCCAAGTTCTGCTTCAAACTGCTCGATTACGCTTCGACCTGAAGATGCCTGAGAAGGAGGACCAGGCCATCGATATTGTGGCGTATCCTGCGTTCTTTGACCAATGGGCCCGATCCAGAGCGACTACAGTCTACATGTCCAAATGGCAAAAACCGTGATGTACTCAATTTGGTGGACTGCAAGTTCTCTTGCGCTGCTATCCCGTCTTCCCATTCGTGGTCCGAGTCTCGGTCGCGGATCCATTGCACAGCAGGAGAAAGATATGGTCGTCAGTTTTGATGATTGTGGGTGTGGTAGAATTTGGATCACGCACCGGTTTCTTGTGCGTCACACGAGTGGCATGCTCAGAGAAATGACGTGCATGAAGAGAAGTACAAATCCACAGCACGAACATTGAATGGATCATGTCAAATTCCGAATTCGTAACACGGGCGTTCAGCCCCTGGCGTCCGGGTCAATACCAAGTCAGACCTTTGCAGCTGCAGGAAACGTAACGTACTCACTGTAGTAAGCTTCTCCTGCACATCCGCCTTGACGGACGATATGAGAGTTAAATCGCGCGACGCAGGTGGCCAGTCGTGGTCAAAAAACATGGGTTTGAAGGGTTACTTGGTGTATATCGGCGTGCAAATTCTGGGACCTTATAGAACCTGGCAACAGGTATCGCTGGGATGTTGACAATGCGAACTTTGTGTTCGTTCGACTCGACTCGTCGCTGCGGAACACCTTCGAGCGCCCATAGATCAAGCGGGCAAAAACGGAGATAAGCGGGCGATCCCGCGTAGGACGCTCATGATAAGACGACCTTTCTCCCGAACCAACTGAGTACCGATTATCTTCGATATCGGA
The DNA here is from genome assembly GCA_004332605.1 of Steccherinum ochraceum. Taxonomy (NCBI): domain Eukaryota; kingdom Fungi; phylum Basidiomycota; class Agaricomycetes; order Polyporales; family Steccherinaceae; genus Steccherinum; species Steccherinum ochraceum. Next base: position 67,296 of record RWJN01000124.1, on the reverse strand, counting down.
ATACGAACCAGTGACCAGTAGCAGGAAGACCCGGCCGAGGCCCCACGAAAGCCTAGGCGGGGCCATGTGAAAACAACAATCCAACAGCCCGACGCGTCGAGGAAATGACGCGGTGGGGAGCGGTGTATCGTGAACCACCTCGCGATGACGTCGCTGCGGCATCATTCAATCCCGCCAGGGCCTCCATCGGGGCCATCGTTTTCCTGCGTCGGGCTGCATATAAAAGGTCAGCTCTCGACGCCATTCGAGCAACACGCCTCTTACCTTCTTACCACCCACATCACCCACCCAACCCAACCAACCAACTCCCCTCCTCATTCACCATGTCCGACAACAACCGTCAGTCTTTCACCGACAAGGCCGGTGCTGCTCTTAAGGTATGCTTGCTCGCTCCGTCGGGTGGTTGTCGCGCGTGCTAATAGCACTCTCTGTTACCCAGCCCGACTCTGAGAAGTCCACCACCGAGCATATGGGTGACAAGATGAAGGGTACCGGCGACTCCATCGCCTCCACCTTCCAGCCCGAGGTACGCGTTCTTCATCTCGTTGAGCCGACGCGCAGCACGCTGACTATATGCACATCATCTTCAGAGCCAGAAGTCTACTGGTCAGCAGATGGGTGACTCTATGACCTCCAACAGCAACCAGAACAACGTACGTCCTGTCCTCGAGATCGCTCGCCGACGCGAAGTGCTGACCGTGACCTTCGTCTCCACAGGAGTCCATGATGCAGAAGGCCAAGAACGCCGTCGGCATGGGCGAGAACAAGTAATCCTGAGATCGATGGCTAGTCTCCCGCCTCGCGTCCCGACGTTGTAGCACCTTGTATCCTTTTTTCTGTACGATTAAACCTGTTGTATATTGGGAATCTGAAGTCAAGCATTGCACTACCTCATCTTGTTGTCCTTCGCGAGAGTTGTCTGCCGGCCTGGTCTGCGCTGTATCTTGCCGGATCTCTTATCCGTGCGCATGTATGCAGGAGGAGCAGGCTGAGAGGGTCCGGCATTGATATTGCGTCTCGCAGGTGCGTCTTGGATATCTGCCAAGTAGACGATGCGAGAGCGGAAATGAACGAGGTTGAAGGTATTCTGATGAATGGCGAACACCGTAGACCGCACTTTACGCGGAGATTCTGTGGGAGGTACGGCGATTCACGATCCGACTCAATGAAGTGCGCCTCTCTAGCATAACTGGATCCGTAAATTAGCAGAGCAAACGAATGTACAGGAGCGGGGATATCAGAGAACAAACAAAGACTCGGGGAGCCGAGCCGAGCTATGCCATGTCATGAGAGTAGAACGTCCGTCTATGAACGTGAATGCGAGTAGTTTCAAGTGCGATCATGCAGGAGAAGGTTGCATATGATCAGGTACTAGGGACAGATCGTATGTCAGCGAAAGAGCAGCGTGGCAGATACGTGGAGACGTACATGGTGGTAGCTGAGGCTTAGTACCCTCGTTAAACACCCTCGAGACGAGCACACCGACACCCTCGAACACACTCAGGAGAATACCGCAAGCCACTGCTGAGCCCAGAGCTGATCTTGGTCCACCTACGCCACAGAGACGAGTCGTATTAGTCATGAGTCACTGCAGTTGGCAGCGCCTGTAGGAGAGAAAAGGAGGACGAGACGTACTTCGTGCAGCGAGACAACCACCCGTCAGGAAACCAGAGATGATGGCATTCCACATGTCCTCCTTTTGTCGCACGCCCTTCACTGCACAGTCGAATGTTGAGAACATGCCACCCCAGACACCGAAGTTGCCTCCTGTGACGGGGGCTCGGGCTTTGATGACGGACATGGCACCTACGAAGCGATCGCCCTACGAGTACAACGAGAGTAGAAAGGAAGAAAGGGTTGTTCTGTCAGCGGAGGTGTAGTGGGACGGGGTACGAGGACAGGCGTACTCGTGGTGAATTCCGTGCGCCCTTAATACCGTGCCAGATTGTACCACCAACAGCACCCATCGAGAATGCGCTACCGAAATCAGAGAGAATGACCCATGGGCTGTCGTATGCAAAACATGGTACTCGTTCAGTCACATTCTATGCCGATGAGTGCAGCGTTTGTACTCACCAAGGGTCCCGAGTGTGGTCGGCGTGGGCCATTTTTGAGAGAGATTACGAGGGTATTGACAGATATGAGTCTAGGATAGGGTAGGAGAGGCGGAGAAGGCGGAGTGAATCTTGAAGGAGGTGGCAGGGATGACGACGGACTCGAGCTCGAGCTCGCCGCAGACGAAGACACGACGCACACAGATTCCACAGGCGCTTACACGGAGCCATACGGGCGGCAGAATCCGACTGTCCGGCCGGAGGAGAATTTTGCGCCGAGGGGCGCTGAGTTTAGGGCCGGCATCAAACGCGCGCATCACGTGCATGACGCGACTTGTGAGTGGCGTCTACGCGAGCACTCGAGGCGCGGCTTCGTCCTGAACCACCAACATCCCTTTGTCCCGCTCCCCGCATCGCTCTTCACACTCCCCACACCCATCCCAGGTTCCTTTCATCGTCTTTCTCTCTAGTTGATCTCTCTCAACTGCTTTTGTTTTTTTGTTTCCTCATGACAGGTCGCGCATACGTTGGCATCAGACCGCCTCCTTCAAAGTCGATCGTTAGGCGAAAATCGCAGATTTACGTCGACGTCCCGCCCTTGTCACGCCCCGAAACACCGGACAAACCTTCCACCACACACTCGTCACGCTCGCACACGCCTCGTACGCAGATGTACATCGATGTACCCCCGTTGTCGCGTGCAGCACCCTCTCGTCGTCCGTCTATGAATGGCCATGCGCATGGGCCTTCGTCAGGAGACGGAGAGGCCTCCGGGAGCTCGACGGCGTCTAGTCTGAAGGAGAACACGCCGTTGCGTCCTAGTAGGACGAATAGCTCTTCTACGAGCTTGACGACGCTGAGCTCGTTGAGCTCGGGTAGCTTGTCGATGCCTACTAAGGATGCCGTTAAGAAGGACAAGCCTAGAGAGACGGAGCCTGTCGCCTCTTCTTCGTCGATGACTATCAATGGAGCTTCAAGTAACAAGCGGAAGCTCTCTGCCGACGAAGATGCTGCTCGTCTCGTCAATCAACCCATGTCCATCGCGGAGAAAGTGAAGACGAAGAAGCCTAGATTGAGCAGGAGACAGAGCATTGTCGAGGTTGTGGTTCCTCTCAGCGAACACTCGAAACCAAAGAAGAAGGCAGCGACTGCTGGCAAGTCTAAAGAGGCGAAGGAGAAAGGAGGTGCGGGTGCGAAGTCCAAGGAGGGAGTGGAAGGCGGAAAGGAGAAGACAGGAGATCATCCGGATGATGCGCTGATGTTCCCCAACGGGTGGTTTTATTGCCATCAATGTGAGAAGAAGCGAGGCAATGAGAGTACGTGTCCCGTCTATTTTTTCATAGCCTCTTCGCTGACCTATCGTCTATATGATAGTCTGCTTGCGGTGTACCATGAAAGATCCCAGCTCGAGCGATGACCGCTGTAGAGCGAAGTACTGCAAAAACTGCTTGTACAATCGTTATGAACTCGACTTCGAGAAGCTGAAGGCGTACACCGGTGATGACATGTCAAACGCGGATAAAGAAAAGCATGTCAGTGGTGAGGCATATTACTTCGAGTACGTTACATGTTCTCCATTATTGTATCCGCGCGCTGATAATGGGATGAAGGTGCTTGAAATGCAAGGATACGTGCAACTGCAAGAAGTGTAGACGGCGACACGGGTTGGACCCCCTTGGGTACGTTCGTTTCTTTAGTGCTGCCAGTCCATTGCTTACGATCTGCGTAGACGTCTTGAACCGAAGAAAGAGAAGAAGGAGAAGAAACCAGTTGCGACAGGGGACGAAGCGGGACCCGTGAGTCACGAGTTTGTTTTTCCTTCTTCACCATCCAACTTAGACCTCTACAGATACCAAAGAAGAAGACTCCTAAAGCGAAAGCCGATGCTCTTCAACCTGCGCAAGCGTCCTCTAGCTCTCAAGATCCTGCTGCAGCACCGAAGCGCAAAACCCTTGCCAAGCCCGCGCCCAAGCCGAAACCCATCCCCAAGCCCATCTGGACTCCACTCCACGTCCCATTATCTGTCTCCGATTTGGAGTCCCGTATCCTCATCCGAGAGTTCGTCCATCGCTTCGACGGAACGCTCCAAGTATCGATGAGCAATGTGGAGGAGTTGGAGGAGCTCGTTGGCGAGATTATCGGTGGGGATGACGAGTGGGAGGATGATGGAATGGAGCTGGTGGGGTGGGTCAGTGAGGCTTGTGTGAAAGCCGTCGTTATGGGCCTGTTGGAGGTCATCGCCGGCCGTGCATCCGCGCATGAGTCCCCCGAGATTTCCAAAGCGATCAAAGAGACCGTCAAAACCATCCGGAGTAGCGGTGCGAACTTGAACCGTATCTGGAGCGCACTGGCTGCTCTACGTGATCAAGCTCGCCGGTTGGACAGCGGTCTAGCTAGGGGACTGGTCAAGTACCCTGATCCGCTCCCTCCGCCTGCTTTTACGACCTTCCGGAACACGAGGAGTGCCGGTGCAGCTGAGACGCAGACGGGAATCAACATCGCATGCACGGCGCAGCTGGTCCCTGTCGTCGCATTCCTCGTGAACCAGGCTATCGACTCCCCATCAATCAGGGAGGCGATTGATCTCGGAGTTACGGACGTGAAGGATATCATCCAGGGAGCGAAAGAGGCTATCGTGAAGGAGAATACGCGGTTCAAGGAGGACAAGGATGGGCAGAAGGAGAAGGAGCGGGTCAAGGGCGCGTTCAAGGCACTTCGCGAAGCGCATGCGCACGCCGTCCAGGATCTTGAGCTGGGGCAGCGAATGGCGTTGTCAGCTTATGCACCGAGGTTCTCGCCTCTGGGACGTGATGCGGAGGGACGCATCTACTACGCTCTCACTCCCAGTGCGTCAGAGTGCGAAGCGGCGGAGAAGCTCGTCACGGGGAAAGGCAGCGGGAAGGTGAAGCTGAAGGGAAAACGAGGCGGGTCGGCGAGGAAGAGAGACAGGAGATGAAGCGGTGGAGCTGGTTCGTGTGCGTGCATGGGCCGAGGCCTGTGGATGCCGTGAAGGCGAAGACGGAGCGGGTGGTCGGCGAGAACGGGGAGGAGGAAGGGATGGAGAGCGAGTTGACGGACGAGACGGAGGATGAGTGGTGGGGCTTTTGGGACCCTGCGGAGGTTAGGAAGTTGGCAGAGTGGCATGCGATGAAGCATGGGATCGATCTAGAGGAGGAGGGACCGAGGCGCAGGCGGAAGGATGCCGATGAGGAGCAGAAGGCGGAAGGTCGACCTAGTGCGCCTGGTCCATCCGAGCTGAACGGCAAGCCTGCTCTTGGTGACAGTGCTCCTCCAAGAGGACGTCTTTCCACTACCACGACCTCTTCACACAGCAGCGTCAAAGGCAAATCTCGCGAGATCTCCCCTCTTTCCGAGCTCTCCTCATCCTCCCGCTCCTCCTCCCGCTCTCACCACGATTCGTCGTCATCGTCCGAGCTATCCGACATCAACGACTCTGACGTGGATATGGAGGACGACTTTGCCCAGTACTCTCGCCCGACCGCAAGCAAATCAGAGCTCCGTGCTCTCGTCAAAGGCTTAACGGAATACGCGGAGATGCTGCAGTGGCGTATCGGGAGGGTCGCGCCTTCAGAAGGACCGCAAATCCAAAGCTCTGGCAGCGCGAAGGACAAAGGGAAGGAAGAGGAGAAGGAGAAGGCGATCCCTGCTGCACGGTTCTACTCGTAACTTATTCTTATCTGTGCCATACATTAGGTGGCATTCTGCTACCCTCGAGCTTTATAGTCATCTTTTTTTCTTGTCTTTACATCATCTAGACCTGTCTCCCCGTAACGACACCAGTAATTGGCAGTATTGACGATTGCAATGATTTTCCTGCGTCCTTTACTGTAGTAGTTGCATATCCACTTCATCTTGTGAACGGATAGCGGTTATTAGCCTTCACATTAGGTCGAGCGGATATGTATACCTGTCCTCGCTGCGATGGTTGTCGAACTATGAAGAAAGTCTTACGCACTGAGAAGAGAGTGCATGATCATGAGGCGAGCATGGGGCGAGCTACTCTTGTGGCGTACCGCTGTGAGCATAGCAGCGAGGAGAATCTGAAGTTCCATCAGGACACTGACTGTAAGCGAAAGGACGTTAACACACAGGCTGCGTCAACCATCAGTGGCAATGAATAGGCATTGAGATACGAGCTTGAAGCACGTACGAGCACAAAACATATCCTACCCCATCGCGTATCAGGTGTTTTCCTATCTGCGTGAATCCACTGGTCCGATTTCTTTTACGAAGGATTTTGAACAGTATGAGCAGGAAAATGATTCCGTCGAAACCCGTGGAGAGGATTATTTGAAGATACGACCACCATCCGGTGTCCTGGACGAACACAGCTGCAAATCTGATTAATGGAACTGTTCACTTTTGCTCGACATGAAGGACCTACTACCAACCACAGCAAAAGCAAAAAGGCACATTATACCACCTGACAAAGGGATAACAATTCTGCGGGCTAGCGACCAGGTTATCATCCTGTTTCGAGAGCCGTACGCATAATCAGTCAGCAGAATATTCAAGCTGAGGTGCCGAAGAGGTAATCCTCACTCACGTTCGAAGGGCGAGGTTCGTGAGGGCGAGAGTACCCGTGACGGAGCTAACGAGCTGCTCGTACGGTACCTTTCGGTCAACTCGAAAGGGTAGGTGCTAAATCGCATAGGAAGACTGACCGAGTAGATGCGCATAACGGTACATTCTCGTTGCAGCCGTAGCGTCATCGTTCGAGAAATCTGCCACGCCGAGACTATGTCGGCCCCTGCCAAATCGCAGGCAACGCGCTGTGGTATCCGATGATTGCAGAGTGGGGAGCCAAAACATGAGGAGAGCGTTTATGAGGCAGCGGGTAACTCGTACATAAAAGAAGGGCAGCCATAAACTGCCGCTTTCGTCGAACTGTGCATAACAAGACGCATCAAAAGTCAAAGTCGTAGATTGAGACATGGTGTGATACGCACATATTGCGAGAACCCAAACCACAAGTATAGGCTAGTGGAACGGATGGAAAGGTCAGTGTACTAAACCAACACATACAATGAAAGCAGCTCACTACAAGCCTGCTGTTACCATCGCGAGATACCGACAGGCAAAATATACGCCCTGTGTTCCTGGTCGTCAACAGATTACACAGAGAAGGGGTGTATGAGTTATGAAACGAACCATGGGCCATGTGAAGACCTTCCTTCGAGCCAAAAGGCTCCATTCAAAGTCCAACGAGGAAAAAAACTCCAATCTAGACCCACTTCATGAGCATGAGATACGCCCCAATATTGACCAATGTATAGATGAAACTTACAAATACATCACACACGTTGCAACACCGATATAGGATGCAGCTTGTGACGTACGGATCTCGTTTTCCGTGAACATAGTCTCTTCGACCTTGAACGAGAGTTGAACAAGACCGTTAAGGAGGTCCTGAACGGAGTCCGAGACTGTGTCAGATGGAGATGGGGGGTCCATTGTGAGATGTAAGCGTGAACTCTACACGGGCGGAGACTCAGTCTCTTAAAAGAACCTGGTCGCCCCACTACACCACAGATCGTAATCCAGGAAGGGAAGAATATGTATCGCTTCGGCAGTGAGAAGCAACAATTAGTCATAGTTGTGTGCAGGATCTTATTAAGACATGAGACTGCGATGATGGGCAATTGAATATGGACGGCGTACATGGCAATTAGACCTGCTTGCAGAGACGTTGAGACACAATCTCTTTGACGGTGGCGTCGCTTCTAAGATGCATGAGAACCTTTCAACCAGTCATCGTGGTATACTACCACTGTCGACTGGTTACCTGTCGAAGGACGCCCAACTTGTCGAATCCAAGAGCGTCTGGCTGTCTCCAAACTCTTGGAACGGTCAAGTAGTGAGTTACCGCTCCCCGATAGAGCACAAGCCCTTTACTGGCCTTCTGCGTCTCGGTCGATCCAAGGCAGAGATTTGATGAGCTACTCCCCACTCCTCTCGCGAAGTTCTGTTCGTTTCACCGATACAATTGCATGTACAAGGACGACCGATCGACTTCATACATGATCGAATGTACATGGCCACGCCGCGGTGATCAAGTGTCGTACTCGTCTTTGTTGAACTTCTTGAAATACTTCATCCTGAAATCTTTGTGTGCGGGGACATGATCCGGGGCATCGCTATCTTTTGGACTTTCTCGCGATGTCGATGTAGGTTTGAACGACGGTGGTTCGTACTTCTCCGATGTCGTTTTGCGAATCGTGATCAGCTGTGTCGGAAGAGAGCAAGGTGATGAGCCGACCGTTCGATGACTAGTCAGAGCTGAACGTGGACACGCACCCTTCGCCCCCAAGACCCGAAATCCTGCAGTGAATTGGCCACGACCTCCATCCCTTCGCATAACATCGTCTGTACGTCCACCTCTTCATATTCATCCGTGACCGTCGGCAAGAAGAACACCAGTCTACCGTTCGGTTTGAGGAGGTACCGTGCGAGGAGGATGAGGTCGGTGGCGAGCGCGGACAGCTCGTATGGTTTTGTCGGTGGGATATAAGGTTGATCGTCTCTACAATTGCGTATTGAAGACGGCCCAGAAACGAGAGGAAGAGAGGGGCTCACGGTCGCGGTTGGCTCGGAGGTGTCACAGCTGGACGAGGAGTCGAGCCTGGAGGTCGAGGTTTGCGACCCAGACGTTTCGCTCCAGCTCGGACGCCGTCTAGTTCAACTCCGTGAGCAATGAAGAGCCACCAGGTGCGGCGTGAGACATACATGGAGGGTCTGTGATAATGGCGTCGAACATCTCTCCACATCTCCAAGGATTTTGCGTAACGTCAAAGGTGCACAGGTCTACGATGCGTTTGTCCACCCCATAATGTGCTGCCGCACGAATGATGCCAGGGACTTTCTCTACACAATGTTTTCTTCAGAACCTTGCGAGAGAGAGATCGCCAAGCGTACGCACCTTTCCCTCTCATCTGCCTTCCGTCTATGTCAGAACCAAATACAAACGCCCCAAAATGTGCCGTGGTCTAGAGGGGAAAAGTCGGCGGTCAAGCCCAAACGTGAAAAGTTGCCGATAAACGTACGTATGCCATGCTGCCAGTACCAACAAAAGGATCGTAAATCACTTTCCCTGGAGATGCCTATGATGACTTCGTCAGACCAGAGCCAGCTGTGAATCTAAATTTATGAGGAGCATACCAAGGTCTGGTTCGCCATTAGCAGCGAAATTTCGGCGTCCATGGATGTGTTTCCAAAGTACTTCCGCTTCTTCACATCATAGGTTTTGGCCAAAGGTCGAGCAGTGCCTTCCTCGATCTAGGTAAACGGATGGCCAGACGTCAAGTATAGATCATCATGCCATACACAGTGAACGTACCAACCTCCCAAGAAAGACTTCCCGAAACTCGCCATCCCCTTCATGTTTATCCCGTGTTGTACCATGCTTGTCGACATCTGAGAGTTGAGAGTCTTTGAGTACGAGTGAGAGAGCAGTTGGCGAAAATACGTACACTCTTCGTAGCACACGAATGTCACCTCGGGGTTTTTCAAGTCGATCCTCCCGAGCATACCCATGTACGAGAAATCCTCCACGACATCTCGCGCTCGCGTCTGCGGAATTGTGTGATTGTACGCGGTGACGTTCATCTTGAAAGACGCGTCTTCGACGAATCGAGCCCATTTTGACGGCATGGTGCGTGTGGTGGCGTGCAGTTCGTCGTAGTTCTTTCCCCGAGCGTAGAATTCGCATATTGACCTGATAGCATTTGAGTCTAACTACCACGTCACTTATGAGACGACAGAACTCACTTGATTAGGATACATCTCTTGGCAAGGAGACGTGCGTGGTCGTCGCTCTCTAGACCGAGGACCACGAATGGTCTTGTGACATCTATGTCCTCGGGAATTTGAACGGTGAAGCTATGGAGTTCTGCGATGGATAAAAGCTCGGGTATTCGGAATTCTTCGTGTACTTGTGCGAACTGAAACAAGTAAGGAGTGTACATGGCGATGATGGAGGGAAGAGAAGGAGGCGAGGAGACAGTGGATGTACTCGCGAAAGAAGTGAGAGATCCGCGTTATCTGGCGATCGAGCGCGATCAGATCTAACCGCCAATCTACAGCCAGGATCTGGAGGAGGGCCCCGCCTTCAAGTTCGCTGTCAGCTTTGTACGTATTCGATGGTCCAAGCGACCATTCCTGCACAAGTCCTACATCTTCCCTCTGAAATCTACGGAGACATCGTCGATCACATCCAGGACGACACTGTTCAACAGGACATCCTCGCCCTCACTCGTGCTTTCCCCCGAGCCCCAATTCCGATTGAACGACTCTTCAGAGATATCCGACTCTCTCACCGAGAACAAATCGTACCCTTCTACACCAGGATTAGACGAGATGAGCTCGCGCGCGGATGGGTCCGTACGTTCTCGCTGGAGACATGGCAGGCGGACGCCGACGTCGTCATCAACATACTGGCCCTCTTCCCAAGGCTGAGGGTGCTCAAGATGTTCATGGGTCCTAATTTCGCTCCCGATCACTTGGAGGAGTTATTCACTCGCACGAGAGAAGGACTGGAGTATCTTTCGCTGCGTTTCAGGCCATAGTGAGTATTGACATGCATACTATGCTCCAGGATCTCCCTCACGTATCGTCTTCAACCTGCCTTTGTCAGCGTACAACGCGCGACATACTACCAGTTCCTCGCAGGAGCATACTTCGATTCACTACTTTTCGCGTTGGCGAAGTGGCCCGCTTCGTCGATTCCGAGGCTGTCTATCGTACAAGATCCGTTGGACCAAAGCATAGCTCCCGTCGGAAAGTTTGCCCAACCCTTCGTGTTCCATCGGCTCGACCCCTTCTCCACCCTCAGCTGCGCTCCCTCCCTGGCTACCATGGCATACTTCCGTCTCCGGATACCCTCTCGACAAATCTCACGATTCATACACCAACCACAGCGATCCCTACCCTCACTCACGTTCCTAGACTTGTCGACGTGCGACGTACGATTTTTAGACGTAGAAGCCATACTCGGACGCTTCTCGAAGCTGGACCATCTTATCTTAGATCAATGCAACCTAATCACACAACGAGAGTTACCGGAGGGGGGCTTGGAGAGTCAGTGGGCAACGTTAGGCAAGACCATGGCCTTATCAGGAGTCAAGCTCATGAAGGATCGGGAAAAGAAGCTTCGGATCTGGATCGAAGCCACCGCGACGTCCGATGATCCTCAATCCAACGAATCAAGTCCTGGAACAACGAGCAAAGGCAAGAAAGGTCGAAGAGGTCTAGCCACTGCAACGATATCCCTTCGGCAGATGACTGAAGTGAAACAGGCTCCTGCTTTTGCGACGGGCGCGAAGACAGCGAAAGAGCTCGGACTGAAGCCGGACTCCAAAATCCGTGTGCTTCCACCCAAACCAAGACTGCAGTCTATTGCAGTGAGCTTGCCGCCGCATGCGAATACGGAGCAATTGGGTCCAGCGGATATCCGTGCCGAGTTCGAGCTGGGATGGGCGCAAGGTATCGCGCAGCTTATGTCCATTCGGACGCGGTTGAAGACGAGCTGGTACAACGGGACTGCCAAGGTCGTGAGTTTCGAGAACCTTGGGTCGGAGGGCGATGGTGAGGACACCGAGGACGGCGATAGAGAATACGGGTTGTCAGGCTTGAAATATGTGGAGAATGAAGAGACTTTCGCTCTCGGTATGGACGTGGACAGATGCCCAATCTTGTGTCTGGCTGGCTCTTGGACGCCGTCTGAAGGGCATACGGCAAATTGTGGACATGATATTGGACGGGAGATCTGGACAGATAACTTATGAGGATCTTGTAGTTTACTTCAAGATATGTCTTGTGCTATCTTATTGGATGAGGGAGCTTTCTCGAATGGCAGGTCCTCATGCAGGGTGATTCTGGTAAGCAAACATGGTATTCATCCGGACATTGCATTCTGGAGAAGTAAAATAGGCTACAGAGCGACGGGACAATATGGCAGATCCGAACAATGTGGCAAAACAGTGCGCGTCGACGTCCTATCTAGGTAGGTGGTCGTCACGACAAGGAGAGGAAGAGCGAGGCGGGAACGTCAAAGGAGACAGCGCATACGACGAGGCCAAGCCAGAGACATTGAGAGACAAGAATGCAACGTAGTGAAGCATAGAGTCATTCATAAATTAGCAATTAGCAGCATTCATTTCTTACTGTACCGGATTCCGGTCACTTGATATCTTGGAGTCTGGTCAGCAACTGCTGGGAATCTGGACGGTCCTGGCTGGCTTCATGCCAACAATCTTCCATCAACAGCCACAACGCGTCTTGAATGCAGGTGCCTTCAAGGGGCTCTGTGGGACGACGAGGATGTTCTCCGAGCGGGACAAGACGAAGAACATCCGCGTTGTGTATGATGTGATCGTACGGTGCTTCAGTGGTGTATAGCTGTGGATCATTCAACACAGTATTTGTAGTAGACAGAAAGACACTCACTTCAACGACAACACACGCAAACGAAAAAATATCGCCTTTCGCAGTGGGACGAGGGATACTTCCGTTGAGAAGTTCCGGCGCAGCCCATCTGACGCGAGAGTCGACAGTATCAGACTGTGTAAACTTCGGTGATCTGAATGCAGCTAGTCCGAAATCGGTGAGCGTTGCGCGAGTATCATCGTTGACGAGGATATTGGCCTAATATGCGATGAGTCTCAGAGCCACAGAAAGCAACATGAATTCCTTACGCCGCGTAAGTCACCGTGTACAACATTCTCAGCGTGGAGATACGCAATCCCAGCGGCCACATCTTTGATCTGTATAGAAATACTGTGTAGACGAAAAAGTGAGTGAAGTACGTATTCAACGTACCAAATCAAGAATCGGAGGCTTGCTAGTTTGTGATATGACGTTTCTTATGTTGCCACGGTTTGACCACGGAGATACCAGTGCTAAACGAGGTGCGGCTGTAGCTTGGTCGACTCCCAACAAGGGATGTATGTTGGGGTGGCGTAGCTGTCGCCATGCAACAAGCTCTCGCGTGAAAGCGCGCTGCGCAGAAACGAATCAGGAGAAGCGATCGGTCAAGAAATGGCAATGCGAACCTGATAAGTATCAGTTGCTTCCGGGTGAGCATTGAACCTACGGAGAACTTTGACTGCGACCTGTCCACCCGCCCAAGTACCGCGATACACCTCTCCAAAACCGCCTGAACCAGTTGGCTGAGGGTTTCGACCGATGTTCTGCAGCGAATACGTTGCAGGCAAATCCCCCGTCGTGTCGGTCATACTAGCTAGAAGCCTTCGAAGGCCTCTGTGGATTACAGCGCCAGTGCCCGAATCATCTAAGGTCTGAGCAACAACATTAGCGAAAGATGAACGTAAAAGAGTTGAAGGTCTCACGCGTTGTATGACCTCTGCCATGTCCCTCAAGACTTCCCTTTCAGACATGGAGCCCCACTCCAACGACGTGGCCAAGCGGTCTACCTCGTGAGATGAGGAGGGAAGGAGAGACTTGAGTTCCCGCAGGTGGGACCTCACCGCTGATATTTGATCCGCGAACTGAAAGGGAGGACATTGAGCTTCCACCGTCGCGATCGACGCCTTAAAATCCTGGATCCTCTTGCGCAACAGCTCATTCTCTGATTGAAGCTGGGCTACAGTCAAGGGCACAGACAGGTCGTATTGCAATGGAGCGACCTCTGTCGCCCATCCCACGGCCTTTGAAACAATGCGGTCAGCGTATAATTTGGCCCAGCGTGGACTGTTCGGCTTGCCTTGGCGCGAGTTGAACGACTCGTGTGTGACACTGGCAGCGCGGCAGCATGCGCTAGCCATCGCGAGTCCTCCCTGCGGTAGGAGGCTCTCCTAAAGTCTACACCACAACAGGGATCAGAATCAGTTCATCTCTGCGCTGAAGTAACGACGAGCCTGTCCGGGCTCCAGCGCATGCAAACCACGGCGGAGCAGCGACTCCATTGTTCAAAGGTGTGTCGGGAACGGTGAGAGGGGGGAACAGAGAGGGATCAAAAGTCGGAAATGCAGCCATTAGGTTCTGCTACGGATGCGCGGAGCTATATGCGACGCCATCGTGTCGATGAGCAAAAGCGCCTTTCTCGACACATGTTCGTCGACGAGAAAGCGATGTCCTTGCGCGCCTGCCCAACTCCGCCTCTCCTTCTCTACCAGAACAATCGCAACTCTTCCAGCTTCGCTTTCGCGTGCTTGATCCCCATTTCTCATGGTCCACAGCATTCGGTGCCATTCGGAACAAACCACATACAGCGATACTTGGCTTATCTGGCATTTATCGAAAGACGAAATGCTGAGCTGCGCACCGATGGCATTCTTATCCGATGTTCTGGTGTATCTGGCATCGCCATCCTGCCAAATATGCTGAGAGACGTGGCATGTTCACGCTGCGAGGCAGAGCATCGGCCCCCATGAAATCGCATGAAAGGTGCAGTCCGCTCTACGTGATGCTCAGATGACCTGGACAAATCTCACGAAGTCTTACCCCAGACGAGTACGAAGTGGTGGTCCCGCCGCATTGGCCCAGCTCTCTGTGCAAAGTTCCTTGTCATCAACGAGTGATAAGGCTGCGCGCGCGTCCCGAGGTCCGCCGTTTGTGGCAGCTAGTCCTACCATGAATGCCTAGGAGCTTGAACGAGCTGTGTATCTCGGTGCTGGAACCTTCTGCCACAGCATGCCAGACTGATTGGGCCGTGAGGCAAGCGCGGAGGGTGTTTTACCGCATATGCTGTATAAGACTAAGTCATCTTTTTCGAGCTCGGTGAACCATGCCTCAATTACCTGCCCAATTGCTCTCCCCACGGCCTACCAACGTAACTTCAACAAACAACTTGAGCTTGGACAACACGACTCCAAGTGACTCCAATATGTCCTGCGCAGATCCACAGTCATGTTCGTCCCTCTCATCACTGTTGAAGTGCGCTCCAGTGTACTCATTTTCTTGACAGCGCGGCCGCGAAGGTTCGCGTTTCCTGACTCCGCCCATCGAATCCGAGTCAATTTCATCCCTCGAGCTTTGCTTCCGTACTATACCTACTCGACGACATGGTTGCCTCTGAATTTGCGAAGAAGATGGAGTCATACCTCCTCCGACCTCCAGGACGCTGAGTATGCTGGCTCGACCGCTCTCCGATCATGGGGCACTTTTCAATGGCTAGGACAACCTCGGCTTCCGTTCACTGAATCCAGTAGCGCAGCAGAGCAATCGGATACGTCAACCGCTCGGATAGAATCGCAAGGAGACGCATGTTCAACAACTGAAGATGTACAAAGCATGCTGCAGGAGAACAGCACACTCCGTTCCGAGCTGAGCTCGTTGACTGCGAGGGGATTTTCTTTGGCAACATGGCGAAGACTGCAGCAGAATGACGATGGAGAACCCGTTCATTCGCTTATTCGGGAAGCTCTGGTCGTTCTTCCGCGTTGCCCCTCCATGTACTCCCTCGCGATGGACTTCGCTTGGGGACGGGCTTCAGCTTCGCAAACGGTGGATGGTACACTTCAAATTCTACAGCAGGTTCGAGAGTTCACTTACTCTTAGCCATGCTTCACTGATTGTGTGCTTGATACAGACGCTAGACGACACCACCGTCCAATCGGCGCAACGGCGAGAAGTCCTACGTCTGTTGCTTCGCTCCTCCGGGAACTTCTCGCTGTTGCCATCATCATATTACATTCGAGACGTAGTATGCGATCGCTCAGAGCCACGCCGAATGGGCGGATTTGCGGACGTCTATCGTGCCGTTTGGAAAGGCCAAGCTGTCGCAGTCAAGGTCGTACGAATGTTTTCTTCATCATCACTGGATATCAGCGACCCGATCCAGGCCGCTTTTCGCCGGGAGATCATCGTGTCCCGTCAAGTCGAACACCCGTATATACAACCCTTCTGGGGTGTAGATGGTGAGACGTTCGCTCCACGGTTAGGGCTCATCTCTCCTTGGCAACGGTACGGAAACATCAACGAGGCTATGGAGACGTTGACTCGCAACAACAACGCACCAATACCTTACCTTCGTTGGGCAAGCCTCTTGCTTTTCTCATTAGCACTCTCGTGGTATTCACTCTAGTCTTGATTTAGCTCCATCAAATCGCACTCGGCTTACAGCATCTTCATTGTCTGGGGATCGTCCATGGTGACCTTCGCGGTGCCAACATCCTCATTGACGAGTTTCTACATCCTCGTCTGGCAGACTTTGGCCTATCCATCCTCGCCGATGCTTACACGCGGACCTTAGGCTCACATTCAGGCGGTGTCGCTGTAAGGTGGTCATCACCAGAACTTCTTGGTGGTGTCATCTTGCGACCCAACTTCGCAAGTGACATCTACGCGTTCGGATGCACCTGTATCGAGGTAGGTAGATCACATATCTATGTTGCTCACTGCGCCTGACATTCTGCATTCGTCAGCTTTATAGCCGCCAAAAACCATTCAACCACATTCCGACGGACGTGCAGGTGGTGTACCAGCTAGCCCTGGGCGCGAAACCGGGACGACCTGAGACTGGTAAAGCCATGCCTGAGGCATTATGGACTCTGGTGGAACAGTGCTTGAGGCCGGATCCCTCAAAAAGGCCGGCGTTGACTGAGATTGTCAACCAACTCGAGGCCATGCAAGTGAACGACGCATGAAAGTGCGTACCTTCTCTCTGGTCACTCTCAACTTCGCATTGACGTCCAAATGTACAGCGTCGTTCACTCCCGCGTAAGTTATCAAGTAATGAAATCATGATTTAATGAGCCGAAGTGTATTTTGGATGCCTTCTGGTAAACAGCTCACAGCACCAATGTCGAAGTCACGATGTTTCATTGTGGCCTTACATTGGTGTCGGTGGTCACGCTGTGTACCTGAATGGCTGTGTACCTGGACGTTGTATTCGTTGATCCCGAGAACCGGTCCCTCGACAGAGTTCCGATGATACCCACCTGCTTTCCTCCTACCCATTCGTTTTCTGACCTTTGCACTGATTTATGCAGACTTCAAACCTTACGCATCCCTCCTTTAGACGTCTCTTGCGTTTCTGGTATCCACATCATAATTAGAGGAGCATTGTTAGAAGTCTGTTTTCTTTGTTCTCATGCACATCGCTTTCGTTCCTTGCACCCCAGCATCATATCACTCTTTGCAACATTCCCTAATTATGGCACGGTACGATACCGGTCTCATCTAGCACATAATGTACGATTAACAGTAGCGATTAAGTACGGTGTACGATAGAATCTTCTCAAGAAAACGCGCGAAGCCTAGTTCTTAGAGTTGTCGATGTTCCTCGCTGTGGCCGCAATCCGGAAATTCAGCGGGACGACAGTATGCCTGCGAATGAGTCAGGACCAGAGCGAAGAAATGGATGACTGGTGACATACTCGTAGTACTTCTGAATATCAGCACCCTCCATGACGACGACGTCTCCCTGCAGCAACATGTCAGTCCTCTCAGAGACGAGACAACAGTCAAAAGTGGTCCGGCTCACGTGACGCAAATACAACGACAGCACATCCTTCGTGCTGCCTTTGGGCAACTCCTTTGCGAACCGAGCATGCAGGCGAAAGTGCATGTACGCCGAGGCACCCAATGACAGAGATGCTACCGTCCCTCCCAAGCCTTTCTCAGCATCGCTATGGAACTGTGTACACGTCAGCCATGACACGCAAAGAAGGGCGTTCCACTTACAGCCATCTTCTGCTTCTCCATGTACCCGGCACTCAGCACCTCGTTAAACAGGTAGGATTTGTTGAGTGCAAGCTGCATACGTTCGTTGATGAGCTTCCGCGCTCCTATGACTGCCGCTGGAGCTTCCTCCCAAGAGACTGTGTTCTCGGTGCCCGCAATGTACTACGCCAAAATGAGTGGATGTCTCGGTAGTCGTGATGCAACGTACGTGGTACTCTTCGCCAGCTGGAATCCACAGAGCAGAGAGACGTGAGCCAGTGTCTCTTTCAAGCTTTAGATTTGCACTCACTATTTTGAGAGAAGTAGTTCGTCAACAAGGTGCCACGGCCTGCAGGCCAAAATCAGACGGACATGTGACCAAGCAGCTCGATGGCACTTACACTTATGCTGTAGAAGAGAATTGTCAGCTTTACAGTACTGGAAAGAAGCGACGTGAACTATCATACACTTCGCAAAGGCCATCGTCGGAACTTGAGATGACCTGATTTTGCTTCTTCCTGATATAGGGCCAGGATCTTGTCAGCTTCCAGATTGCCAAACGGCGCCGAGAAGATGCAATGTATGTGGCCCCTGATTGAGAACCCCAATCGTCAGTTAGAATTGAGCGTATTGACCACGCGTGTGGCGTACCGGTGCTCAGGCAACGTGAAGGTCACGAACTGACTGAACCCACGTCCGTAGTTGTACAGCTGCAAACGTGACTTGATGATACCTGGCACGTAGTCGATGAGATTGAGATCATTTTCAATAAGCATTCTTATTTCTACCTGCTTCTGGAGCGTGACGATGATGCACGAATTGTTCGCCTTGGGCTTGGTACTTGAACTCTGTTGCGTAGCGGAATGCACCAGTCACCGTGACAACGTTCTGCGACCGCCGATCAGTATCAGAAATAATCCAGCGTATGTGGTCTACATACCCCGCAATTGCGACACTCCCAATGCTCCCACTTGAATCTGCGACGTCGAGTTCACTGATGTCATAAGAGCAAGCAGGAGACGAAAATTACGTACCGGCTTGACAGCCGACCACACTTTCGACAATGGAACCCCTTACACGCATGTCGACCAGTGGAGACTCCGTCAATAGGATTAGAGCTAGGCTGAGGTGGCCTAATCTCACCGACGTCCTCACGGCGGAAAGGCAGTGGTCGAGTGAAGGTATCAGAGTACGTCAGAGACACAGGAGGAGGTCCATCGTTCAAGGTGAAAAATGCGGAACAGGACGGTTTGAGACACATCCACCCTTCAGCGTACACTTGCGGAGAGGACTCGCGACATGTTCTGCATGAGGGTGGGAGTGGGAAGGTCTGATTTGCTGGGAGTCGAGAGAGAGATGGGTTCGAGATGTTATCCAGTACGGTAATACCTGTTGGTCTAGTTTGTCAGAGCTCGCGTGAGTTTATCATGGGTAATGGTACGTACCACCTTCAGCTGAAGCGGGTGCGGCATTATTCCACCACCAAGGATCGCCCTGTTCTTGACACCACTGGAACGCGAATTTGTATCTCACAACTTGTCCATCCGAATCCGGAGCAGGCTGCTTCTCGGCTACCCACACTACAGTTCAGAAACCCAAACATCGAACCAAAAGGCAAAGGCAAACCTACCCCAAGCATACGCAATGCGATAGAACCCAAGCACGGCATACGCGCACCCTTTGCCTGCAAGATCGTGCGGAAACAGATTGTACTTGTCGTCGATGATGAGGACTAGAGGTCGGCGGAGTTCCATGGTCTTGAGGAGAGCTCGGACGGACTTGTCTCCGGCCAACTGGTCGGATGCGTGGGGCGCCGGGTCCGCCAGAGTTTTGTGGTGCAGACTGTCAGCTCCTCGACCACCGCTAGTGGCTTATGAGTACGAGAGAACCAGAGATAATGACGAGGACGCTCACCCATGAGACACGATGAGTTTGCCACGATCGTGGAAAATGTCACGGCTGTGGTTCAATTGCAGTGAGCACTAGCGAAAAGTTTGAAGGCACATAATTCGATTACCTGGCGGAGAACGCGCCGAGAAGATAGCCCTTCACCATATCATTGACGAAATAAACACCGCCCTGATAACTCCTGAACCAATCAAAGGACTCGCAGACTTCTTGCCTTGACTAGAAGGTCAATGTCAATTACCAGCGCACAAAGAACTACGACAAACGTCCTCACCTGGGCCCAAATGGGTGGATATCCTGGTAGAGACGGTTTCGGAGGAGATTCAGGGAGGGGTGCGGCGGCCAGTTTGCGAGCTCGTGGTTTCGGTCCAGGTTTCGAAGCAGACACGCCACGCTTCTTCGGTTCCTTGGCTTTGGCTTCCGCATTGACCAAGTTGGCAGACAGAGGTGCCTCTCCTTCACCACCAAGACCTTCCGGCGTCTTGCTATTCTTTGACTCTGCAGATACTCGATCTCGAAGCGGCGTATCTTCTTCGTCGTCACTAGAATCTGGAGGAGCATCATCATCGCCCACAGCTACTTGACCATCCCATTCCACTGCTCGAGGCTCGCTGGCCCCTTGCAACTGACCAAGCGCCTCCGACGCTGCTTCCCGGATGATCCCGTCTACGTCTTGAGGCGAGAACGGCAAGTTGTTGTTCAGGACGGGCGGGGGCAAAGGGAGTTGCGAGACAGAGGAGGCTCGCGGACTGGGTAGTGGCGCCAGCTGCCTGTCTTCAGTGATGGGGGTGGGGGTACTCTGGGGCTGGGGCTGGGAAGACTCTTTCCCACTAGAAACGCTGCTCTCGGGGTGTCCATCCTTGCGAGGCCTTTTACGCTTCGTCCCAGAAGGCTCAGAGGTGTCCGCAGACGACGGCTCTTGGACCAAAGTCATCGTCACATCGACAGGAACTACGTGTCCAATCTCGGTGGACGAGCTCCCTGCGGTGGGCTGCGAGGATGGCGTATCAGGTTCCTCTGTTAGACACGGAGACCCGTCATTGGTACGTCGCCGCTTCGCTACCTGGGACTCAACGACACTATGTTTCTTGATACCTTTCTTGCCACGAAGCTTAGGCTTTTTGATGGCGCGTTTCGACTGAAAGAGTGACCCTTGGGCTGAGAGAGGATCCTGAAGGGAGGACGGAAGTGTCAAGCCTGTGCCGACACTTTGGGATGGAAGCTCCAACGTTGGAGGCGCACTTGCACTGGGCAAAGCCGTAGCTACAGGGCCGAGCGAACGTCCGGTCTTGGACTTGGTCTCTTGAGCTACCAGAAGAGACAGCCGGTCGGGTTTGGAAGCCTCTCTGCGAGGCTGCTGTCTACGCGAGGGTTGGTCTTTCGGTTTGTCTGTCGTATTCTTCGGCCGCTTTCTTGGTCTTGATGGCACTGACGGCTCAGCTGCGGTGTCGCCATCGTTGTTTGCGAGTGGTATGATCGGTTCAAGTTCTAGATTGAGGTGAGACGTGATGTCGAGGTTTGACAAGTGTTGAAAGTACTCACTTTGAACAGAACCGGTTGGGAGCGCGGACTGTTTAGCTGGGCGCGACGGCGCGCGAGCACGAGGTTTCGTCTTGCGCTGGACACTTGCATTGCCCGAAGGAGACGAAGACGAAGATATGGCCCGCGGCAAATCCAGGCTGTACGCCATCATGCGACGTTTCCTCTCTTCATGCAAATATTGGATTGCATCTCTCTCCGTTCCCTGATAGAGATGGAAGTAAAACTCGGCGAAGACCTGGAGTAAGTCTTCCGAGACATAGATAGGGTCGTTGGACGCGTCGTCGGCCTCATTGGACGTGGCAAACGCGAGAACGAGCCATGCCGTCGCGGCACCAATCTGAAAGAGGTGTCAGTATGGCTAGCAAGCACTCGAGACGCGTGATGAAGATCAGCTTACCGCGTTTGCGCTCTCGAAGTCGCTGCGAGGTATCCTGTACTCTTTTACACTGTGTCTGCCTCTGCGGTCCTCGGCATCCAGCTTGCGCGCAAGGAATCGCGAGAGGAAAGGCTCGTCCTCCAAAAGGCCTCGGTCTGTCAGCGACTCCGGGATGCGCATCTTTGATCCTTGCCAAGACACGTCCGTCAACGACGCGTTCTCGACCTTTTTGCCTATGAGCTGGCAAGAGTGAGTCGACGACGAAGAGAGAGTGGGAGAACGGAACGCGGGCCAGGGACGCGCTGCCACGGTATAAAAGGCGGGCTCTTTAGAATTGAGTTTGAGTTTGGCGTTGCCACGGAACGCGACGTGTCCTCATCATATTTTCGCGCCCAAAGCGGGAGTTCTCTGCGGAAAATCCGAGTTTTACGTAATTTCAAATGCGAATGGTAGACTCATGTTCGACTCAAAACTCTTTCAGAGTGGTCCTTGAGGTTTTTCCAAGACGACCGAAGCAGCAAAAGCTTGAGATACGGCACTGGCAACCGTCATGCACGATCATCTTCAGCAGCTAATGGTCGGACAGTTGTAGACGCCGGATGCGAAAAGCGTGGGGGGAGACGCAACGACACTCTCGAAAAGGGTCGCTGTAGTCGCAAATGCTACGGCAGAGAAAGCACTTCATCTATATGAATAAAGAGGAGCTGGATACGCAATTAACGTGATCCCAATGCATGCTGCAACGCCTCGTATACATCCGCCTCAATCCGCGCCTCGAGCTTGTCCTCCTCCGGCCCGTTGCCGTTGGCCACACGCAGAGCTTCTGAGAGGTTGGACCGGACAGCCTGCAATTGTGACACGTAGTTCAGCGAAAGTACGCGATAAGGAGCAGGCATAATGACGCACATCAGCGGAGAAGTCTTCGAGAGGAGCAGCCTCGACCACGTTGATGGTGAGCTTGTTGTTGGGGTGAACGGTGGCAAATCCACCAGAGACTGCCATTCAGAATGAGAAAGAGTACAACACAGACAGGTAACCGTACGCACCGAACCACTTCTTTGACGCGTTTCCAGCTTCGATGACCTCTACGACTCCGGGGCGAAGGGGCTCGATGGAAGGAACGTGGTTGGCGAGGATACCCATGTCACCGGTGGCAGCAGCGAGGTTGACCTGGACGACATCAGTGGAGGTGAAGATTGCCTGTTTCTTGGGGTCAGAAAATGCGGACAAGGCGGTCGACAGCTGTGACGAACCTGATGGGGAAGAACGAGGGAAAGGCTGATCTTGTCGGCGGCTTCAGCGTACCCACGACGACCGAGGGTGGTAAAGGCTTTTGGTGTCCTCCGGCTGGCGGACGCAAGGAGACGGAGAGCAGACATGGCGGATGATGAGGAGGACTG
>RWJN01000124.1:0-44350 GCA_004332605.1 Steccherinum ochraceum | reverse complement strand
TCTTCACAAGACATGAAGCGTTCGTCGAGATGGTGAGTGGTATATAAAAATCACCTCCATTCTTACTGCTGAGACAGTCTGCAGATGGACGCTCTCCCAATCGAACTTGTCGACCTCGTCTTCAGCTTTCTCGACGACGACAAGCTCACTCTTTCAAATTGCACTCTTCTCAACCGGCACTTCCATGAGATATCCCGCACGAGGTTGTTCCACAAAATTACGATTTTCTCCAGTCTCTCAGCAGTCCATACCGTCGCAGCCTTTTGTCGGTATCTTGCTTCCGGATGCGAAGAGTCGAAACGAGCGCAACCTCTCATCAAAGTCCTACGCGTCGCAAATAAAAGCTTGTCGGGGCCTATAACCCCGACCTCGTCGTATGAGCTCGGATACATCCTGCAACATCTGCCTGCTCTTCAAGACCTCGAGCTATGTAACATCTCTTTGTTGGCCACAGCTGGTTGCCCCATCCCCGGTTGGAACTTTGACAGCTACCGTCCAAAATCCCTTCGGAGAGTGGAGATAGACGGAGTGTGTTTCGAACTGCAAGACGGGCAGGAGGACACTGCCGTGTGTAGTCTCACGCAGCTGTTCGACCTCTTCGGTACTGTGGAGACTCTACATATTCTGACCATCCGGCCACTGCTCTGGGGAGACGAGGAGCCCCAAGCGATTGCGAAACTGGTCAAAGCTGCTGGGCAGAGTATCTCGACCACCTTCAAAGTGCAAAAGCTGATAGCATCTCCGCGACCTTTCACCAGCTTGCTGGCGATCCAAATCCTTGGTGGGTCGCCGCGGAGCCTTTCGGACGTGCAAAGCCTGGATATCCGCGAGGAGCTGCTCGTCAGCGTCGACAAGGATCTTCGACCTGTGAGGAAAAGTCTCAAGCACCTGCATCTGCGCATAGTAGCCTCCTCGTTAATAGAAGATACGGTGCGCAGCTTGCTTCGTGCGATGGATCGATCTGAGTAGCTCATCTGTATCACCCAGCGACCTTACACCTTCTCATCGTACTCGCAACTGAGTTCCTTAACTTTGACCGTCATCATAATCCAATATCAATCAGAGTGCGACTCGGCCGCATCTACCATGGCCTGCGCAATGGAAGCCATACTAGATATCCCGCCATCTCTGTCGGAGCTCTTCATCAACTTTCGATGTGTCTACAGAGAACAACCTCGTAGCATTCTTAATTGTCTGGATGATGGGGAACGTTGGGACGATGTGGACGAGATGTTGACCAAACATCCTGCTCTCCAGAGCGTCCTGATCCAGTTTGAGGATATACAGCGTTCTGGGGCCAAAGCACTCCAAGCGGACATCGAGTCGATCAGCAAGCGTTTGAGTCGTCTCAACGCTTCTAGGAAGCTCACGGTTACCCGTATGTGCTTTTCCATGTGTATGCCGTAGGCCAACACTCACGACTGTTCCAGAAAAATGATGTCTACACAACTCCACTTCTTGCTGACCACACACTTGCGGCAAGTGCAATCACATAGCTCAGGCGTAGAATTCGAAATAGCATCACATGTCCTGTCGCGACGACCATCTACGTATACGACTATGAATCCATGTTGTTCAAGTAATCAGCCCATCGCAGACGGAGGTCTAGGAGACGGCGTTGGCAAAGGCCTCCTACGCATCGACGGAAGGGGTCTAGGATGCTGCATCCGAGGTGAAGGACTGGGTGTCCCGCGCGGAGGTCGAGACGGCTGCTGCCAAGCATCCATCTGGTCAAGACCAAACGAAAAGGAAGATAGTGGCAAGACGGGACTTACCCCTGGGTTGGGCTGCTTCTGCTTGGCGTAGAAGGAGAACAAGTCCGCGATCTGTTGCTCGAGGTTCTGCCGCTCCTTTTGCAGGCGGCCGACTTCTTGGGTCATGAGGAGGACCTCGCGTGTCAGCTCCTTCTTGAACTCTTCAACGTGGACTGGAAGAGCCGCGTCAGTGGCTGGGTGGCAAGCGAGAAGATGAGAAGGCGTACTCTGTACGTTGATAGCAGTGGCTTCCTTCATCGCCTCCACGAAACGAAGCCGCTCTCCACGAATGTCGTTCGAGAGATCTAAGGTATGTTAGCCGCTTCGTCTCTGGACGTCGAAACCAGTACCCACCTGAGGCGACATTCCTGAGCAATCGCTCCTGGTCTTGCCTATGACGCTCAATAAGAGCGACAATAGACTCCGTAGCTAGAAAAGAGACGGTATTCAGCGACGTAGGTCGCATGTACAAAGGTAGCACTTACTGAGAGCGTTCCTAGATTCAGCGTTCCGACGAAGTTCTTCATGAACCACCGCGACAAGACCGTTGACCGAGGCTTCCAGGGCAAGCGTATTGCCCTCGCGCTCCTTGCTGACAGTGAGGAGACTGCGTACGTCGGAGAGTAAGTTGGGAGGCTCTTGCAGTGGTTGAGGAGCTCCGTCCGGTCCCACATCTTGCATCACCTGGACTTCCGGTACTGGTCCGAGTTGATTACACAAGTGCTGGACACCGGCGAGAACGTTGTCGATCTGTGAGGTGCCGTGGTTGACGAATGCCTCAAGCCACTGCGATCTGCATCAACGAACTGAAAATGCGACGGAGAAACGACGTGCATACGTACGGAGTTCAGTTCGTGGAGGTATCGCACACTGTCGGTATTCTGATCACCTTGTGCCGTACGGTGCTCGAAATCGGCTTTGAGAAGCTCCAAAATCTCTTGCAGCTGCGATTGTAATATGAGAGCCTGCACCAATGTAGTTCGAATATCGACATACCTCAGCACTAGGCACTGGAGGGCTAGTATTGGCATCCGCAGGTGAGCCCGCTTCATCACCGAACGGCTCTACCGGTTTCTGAGTTTGCTCGGGTGTCGCCCCAGATTCCTCTTCATTCTTCGCCGTTTGAGGTGCAGTCCGCAGTTGCTCGCAAAGAGTAAGCAAGAGATCGAGCTTGCCCTCTAGTTGCGTAGGATCGAAAAGCTCTAACCGAGTCGGCTGCTCCTCTGAAGTTTCTACTGCGACGCTGTCCGCCGCCGGGACTTGCGACGATTCTGCGGGTGTGTCGCTCCCTATACCCCCTGGCATTGCCTCCACCATCGGTGAAGTCACGTCTTGTCCTTCACTGGCGTCGTCTGAGGCGAGTTCTTCCTTCGGTACGACAGGAACGTTCTTCATCACCACAACCGACTTCGCCTGCTGCAACGCCGCTGCCCTCTTCATCAGCTCCTCCACCTTTACGAACAACTCTGGCAAGTTCGTGTTCAGCGCCGTCCCCATCTCATCCAACCTCCCTGTGATCTCCGAGACGTCCATAGGCGGAGGGAGGTTCATGACGGACTGTTGTGGCGAAGGCGGAAGCTGAAGTGGAGAGCGAATGGGGCTAAGTGATGGGGTCGTGGGTTTCGGTAGCTGACGCAACTCTTGCAGAACAGTGTCAACTTGTGTTCGGATACCCGTCAGCTGTCCCGCATTCCAATTCTCATGTTCCACCAACTCTCCCATCGTGCCCTCGACGTTCTGCATGATCTGCTTCGTCTCCTCGTCGACTTCGATCACAGGTGGTGCCGGAATACGTTCCACTATGACCTCTTTGACGACCTGTACGATAGGAGCTGGCGGTGCCTCGTTTCGCACAACGACGATATCGTCGAAGTCATCCCGAGCTGAAGGAACCTGAAGGGAGGCTTCGGGTGCAGATACAGAAACGGCTTCTGCTTCTGGTTCCTGTTGCTGAGCCAGCGGTTCCGCACTACGGCGTCTAGGACGACGCAGCGCAGCGAACAGTCCGCTCCTACGCTTCGGCGGATCTGGAAGAGGTTCGCTCGGTAGATTCTTCTGAGTCTGGCCAACAGGAGCTGGTTCAATCGGTGAGGGTGCACGTGACTCTGAAGCTGAAGGTGGTGGTGTCGGCATAGCAACTGTGGTAGGAGCTCTGTCCGCGGGAGTAGGATCGTGAGACTCGTACGCATCAGCTGACAGGAGAGCAGGTTTCGTCAGATGAGTAGGACGAGGCGGCCCTCGCGGCGGAGGCGCGCTATAGGATTGCGCAGATTCCAATGCCATCATCAATGGGGTCTTCTGAGCACCGAACGGAATGATGGGTGACGAAGGTTCTGGTGATGGAGGACAGTAGCTGACGGGGACATCCTCCTGGCGTGGTGTCTGTAGCTTCAACTGAGGTGAACTTTCGCGAGGTACTGACATTGGATGCTGATAAACGGGGGATGCAGGAGACGCCGGGCGTCGTCGATCATATAATACCACAGGTGACTGAAGTTTCTGACGAACAGGAGACGGAGGTGGGAGATAGCGACTTTCGTGACCTGAAGGAGGTTGGGTCCGGAAAACTGGTGCCCTCGGCTTTGGCCCAGCGAGAATATGGTCGGCATCCTGCCTAGCATCAACTGGGGACTGATACTGGCGGCGATCCTCCGAGTCCTGGTAGCGATCTTCTTGATCATTAGAAGGATGGTTGCGGAAAACTGAGGCCCTCTGTGTTGCTTCGGTCGGAAGGCCATCGTGAACAGCGAGAGTTTTCTGCCTAGTTTCAACGGGAGATTGATACTGATAGCGCTCATCGTGACCTGATAAAGAGTAAGGGCGGAAAACTGGCGTCTTCTGCTTCGCCTCAGCGGGAGTTTCGTTGCGTACAAGTGGAAGAGCCTTCTGCCTAGTCTCAGATGGAAACTGATACTGATGGCGACCCTCGTGATCTGAAGGAGACGGAGGGCGTAAAAGTGGCGTCTTCGGCTGCGCTTCAGCAGGAGGTTCGTTGCGTACAACGGGAGTCCTCTGCCTAGCTTCGACTGGAGATTGATACTCTCTCCTGGGACTCTGATCAACTTGTTCAGAATCAGATCGAGACGGAGCAGGGGGAGGTGACGTGTGCCGTACTGTTGGTGTCCGCGCATAGTTCGGAAGAGGCGTCGCCTCCGGACGAGGAGACCGGAAGATAAGAGGGCCGTTAGCATTTTCCGTGGCGGGTAGATCCTCGTACTGCAGAGGCGGCGGCGGAGTCTTTTGCCGTGGCGCAGGAGGTACGCTCATCCGTATAAGTCGATGGGTAGGTTGCGGAGGTTCAGTCGGAGGCAAGTCCTCAAACTTCGGCGAAGGAGGGTGTACGGGAGCGGGTGAGGCGACTTCGACGATACTGCTAAGCCTTGATCTCTCTTCCGTTGCTGCTCTTGAACGTCGATTAGAGGAAGCTCCGGATCTGTAGCTCGCCTGCGATGGAGCACGAGATGGGGCAGTCTTCTGAGAGCTATCGATGACCTCGTTGATGTTTGAGAACGGCATGCGTCCAGGAGTGGGTAGTGGCGAGAGGAAGTCGGTAGAGTAGGCTGACGTAGGGGAGAAAACGTCTGGGGCTATGGGTTGGTTCAGCTCGCCGGGCTTCGGAGTACGTTCCTGCTCTGAAGGCGTCTCCGTAAGACGTGTTCTAACGCTACCAGCTCGGGAGGGAACGCTGGTGAGTCTATCAGACCGTCCTGCGAAGACGGACAAAGGCGACCCGCCCTCAGGAGAGAGCGCATAGGAATTGATAATGGACTCTTCGTCGACGACACTGGAGGTGTCAACGCGGAGAGCGGACGTGGTCTTCGTTGGCGATGTCGGCGTCAATGGGGAATGAGGAAGAGGAGAGTATTGGCGGGATCGACTGGAACGTGGTGTGTTGCACGCCTGAGATTTCATTGAGTTGGTTCTCTCAATCTCCGCCAAACGCTGCTTCACCATTGACGACTGGCTCAAGTTCATGATAGAAGGGCTCTGAGAGCGGGATGATGTTGGCGTCTGTAACAGCGAGGTTTTCGTGGGGGTCGAAGTTCCTGAACGTGACACTGGAGGATCGTACAGCGAGAAGCGCTGTGGCGAGGGCATAGGCGGTGTTGGCAGGGCAGGCAGACTGCTCTCGGGACGCGGCAGTCTCGACAGTGGGGACACAGGACTGAGGGGCGACCGGGGACTGATCGGGGACTCGGCGCGACTCCGAGAGCTCAGGGAGCTCAACGGGCGAGGACTCAGGCCGGACGTGTCTGTACGACATTCAAACCTCATGGAGAAGTTGGGACTTGTGGGAGCAACGGAGGTTGTGGCGCCTGCGGACGAGTTCATCGGAGTACGCGGGCTGGTAGGGCTCAGGAGGCTCTCTGTCCGCGAACTTTCGGTGTAAGGAATGCCCGATGAGGCCTTCGAGGTGGCTCTCGAGGTGGCCCTACTGGCTGTTCTGCTGTCTGTCCCACTCGATGACGTGCAAGAAGTATAAGGGCTTCTAATCACCGAACTCGCGTCTGCCGAGTACCCCGACGACACGACAGAAGGTGCAGCCGTTGAAGGAGCAGGATTCGGCGTGTACATGCTCTCTGCATTAAGCAGAAGGTGTCCTGTAGCAGCTGGAGAGGTCGTAACCGATGCGCCAGATGCAGACTCATCGGTGATGACCGGACTAGCCGCGATGCTCTTACGATCCTGGCACAGCAGGACAGCGTCCCTAGGGAAAACGGCTAAGCTGCTTCGTTCTCGATCGCGAATAAATGAGCACTTACCATATGGCACTGACCCAGCTCGCTCGTCCTGTAACCGAATACGCCGCGAATTTCTCTCTACCACGACCCTCAAATAAGAGTTCGAACACCTTCAGCTCCCCGGTGTTCGGCTGCATTGGAAGAAGATTCCTCTCTGTAGAGTCGAGGTCGTTGAGTGCCAGGGACCTCACGTCTGAGCATTGAGGCAAGGTAATCATGGAGGTGGACGGGTTTTCATGGGATGTCAGCCAGGTGATAAGAATATGAGAAGGGTGTAAGATAGCAGTGCAATCCGTCCAGACGGGAAGGTCTCCAGCTGAGATGGGTTTAGAGAGGTACAAGAGAGGACCGGTGTGAAGAGCACTCGGGGTGTTGCACGCAGGCATGCCTGATGCGCTTCTCGAGGCGAAAGCCATAGGTGAAGGGATTTCGAGGTAGGTGCTGGTAGGTCGTGTCGTGCTGACTGAAGGAGGGATGGGAGGGCTGTCTAGGCAGATCGACTGCGAGGATCTCGAGGGTGCGTTCGACGAATGGTCCTTTCCGAACCCTTTTGCTTTCTTTCCTATCGCGGACAGGAGATTACGGAAGCTTTGTCTGATCGGTGAGCGACCTTTGGGCCTTTTCTGCGCTGCTTCTGGCAAATGTTCAGAATGCGGCGAGTAGGAGGATTGAGCGACAGAAGAGCGGTCACCACTCTCGGACTCGAGCGACTCATATCGACTGATGAGTTCTTTAGTTGTCGTACGACGGAAAAGACGAGGAGGAGCTGCAGTAGAATTAACTGGGAGAGAAAAGTACGGTCCGAAAGGTTCTGCGTCGTATTGGCCGTCTTCGCGAATCGCGTTGAGTCCTTGAGGAATCCCATGCAAGTATGAGGAACCACCAGCAGACGACCCGACGCTACACTCCTGTCGTATTCCCACTCCCCCTCCTCCATAGCCTCCCTTGTATTGGTATCCGGGGGTGATGTCCGTGGGTGTCAACACTGGCTCTGAGTCGTACGCAGTGCTAGCCCTCGTCAAAGGCGGATGGTGGTCGGCGCGGGACATGATGCTCCCTGGGGAAATGGTGGGTGCAGGTCTCAGGGAGAGGTTGTATCGCGGAGCTGCTTGCAGTCGACGTTAGGTGCCTGGACAGTGGTCAAACCTGAAGCTGACATTGCGGTTCAGACTGATACGAGCCGCTGATGGCCAGCTCTTATACGGCAAGTCGCAATACGCACTAAAAGTCAAAGTCAGACTTTGTCGGCTGTACTGCATGAGAATGCAGTTGAGACAAACCTTTAGGATTCTCCAGTCCCGCAACATCCTGAGCAACGCTAGTACTGCGAGCTGCATTCCTGGCATCGGGAAACAGATACGTCGGCCGAGAGCATACTGCATAGGCAAACGCTGAAGGGGGCCTCATCTTTCTGCTAGTCGGATGTCTTCGAGATGCATGAGCACAGGAGTCGGAAAAGTTGACAACGAATTAAAGAGGAGGATGTCGATGTCGGATGAGTACTCGATGAACGTCGGTTGCAACTTGCCAGTGCGCGTCGGCGAGGAAGAGCTACGGCGATCGGAACGATCAGCCGAGCCTGCGCTTTTGTCTTGGCGCGATATGTAAGATCTGCTGGTTCCACACGCGTGACGATTGGTGTCCGCTACATAGGTGTCCGCGAGCTTGTCCGCGAGCCTAGGCCTTCTCTAGCACGAAGCGACTCGCAGCCGCGGTGTCAACGTCTAACGTGTCTAACTTTCCTCGCTCACTTCGTGCTACTTCGTGTCCAACATACTTCGACAACCGGTGCTTTCTACTTCCGTGCAATGTTCCTCTTTGCTATTCGATGTCATATACCTATGTCACTATCACTAAGAAGGCATGAGTAAGTCACATTCAATCACTTAGACTTGACTTAGACTCTGCTTTGAAGTTTTTTCTGATTCTTCACTCTTGCCTTACTCCGTCAAAGCCGCAAAATCCTGCTTCAAGGGTTCGAGCTTTTACGGATTACTTACAATGTCTCGGCGATACCTGCTCAACGTCCAAGATCTGATCGAGCTACTTTCGGCGGGCCAGGTCCTGCCAGGTCTGCCGCCTAACCAGTCTTCGCACTGCCTTTACCTTCCAAGACCTTCCTGAGGGACCACTTTCAAGTCGTTTTCACTCGACATCATGTCTCTCTACGCGGAAAGCCCATGACATTTTTGCTGCTCCTGCAGAGGCCGTCGCTACGCCTGATGGATCGAAGCTCAGGGTCATTTTCGTCGGGATCGGGTGAGTACCTCGCAAATGGATCGCAATTTGTAGCAAGTTCGCTGATTATCATTCAGAGAGACGTACGTGTCGTAGAGGAGCTTCGTTATTTGGAAGACGACCGTCGCCATAAATCCGCGGAACCATGTTGTACTCGGGAGTCGGAAGTGCGATGATCCTTCCTTGTGGCCTGGCCCAGCAACTTTCCCAATTTCATGGCGTGCCGTCGTGACCGCGTGACCCCTGACCTGGACGACAACCGCACGACAGCGGATCATCACATTATTCAGAATTTTTGCAAAGACATGCTCAGGAGTCACGTAGTTAGCAGTTAAGTACGTGTGTAGTGATCATCGATCAGTGTTGTTTACATAAACAAGTTTACCCGAATCTTGCCAGCGCGTACGGCGTACGCACAGGCGAGCTCGCCGCTTGCTCATTCAATACTACTTGATAGTTAAGGTAGCGCACTGAAGTTCACCAGCTTTCCCCACCGCTGCTGAACGAGTCCCGCCGACACGCATTGCATGGGCAATGCGGATGAGGTACGTGTATCAGAGTCGAATGACAGAAGCCCGTACTGATGGTTCCAACATGGACATCCGCACAGCCTATACCCGCTGGCGAGGAGGAGGCTCGCAGCCCACTTTCTCCTTGGAGCTCCTCGCCTCCTCCGCGCGGCCAGCATTACCGCGAAGCCCACCCTGACGCGCCCCACCCAGATGTCGTTGATTCCGCTAATATTCTCTGCCGAATCTCAGGCTATCTCAGGTCACTGTAATGACGAAAGACTTCTTCTCTCTTTCTGCTAACTCCAGCCAATCTGCTTACTCCGACGAAGATATTGAGTATAAATACAATCACCAGAGGAAGACAGATCCTCAGCCCGGTGCTCATACACTTTCATACACAAGCATATACATCATCTCCACTTCTCTTCCGCAGGCTCTGGCAGGTGCGCCCTTTGCTCCCTCTTTCGACGTCCCACTGATCATCACTTATAATAATATTTTGTTACAGCTTTCCTAACCCTTATCACAACCTCTGTCGATCCCACTTCCACGTCACCATGCGTCTCACAATTATCCTCGGCGGCCTCCTCACCATCGCTGCCAGTTCTGCAGCGGCCGTTCCTCTTCACCACTACCATGCACGCGGATACGACGAGAACGCACTGACGGCTCGTCACTACAACCTCGTCGTTCGAGACGTCCTGCGAGCCATTCATGCTCGCGAGCTCGCTGAACTAGATGCCCGCACCGTGTAAGTCTTAGTGAACTTTTTGCGATTCAAACAACGCTCACCTGCCATCTCATTTTTCAGCGAATTCTCTTCTGACCTAACAAAACGCGAGCCTCCGAGGAGACCGTCTAGTAGGGAAGGGAGTCAACCGAACCCAGCACGCCCGGCGGACACCACTCCTCGCGAACAGACTGCTGAGGACGTCACACGAGCCATGAACCACAACGTGGGGACCAGTCCTGCTGCCGAACATAATAGGCTCGTGAACACCATGAACAATCCGCGTCCCGCGCCTCCTCCTCAAGAACACAATCCTATCATTGCGCCCGTTGACTAGACAGTTTTATGCCACTGTAGCCTCCCTTCATGTCATCTGGCATTCGTGACCAATTCTTTCAGCGGATTGACATGCCATGCTCTTCCTTACTGATCACCGTGGTAAAAAAAAACTGTGTACCCGTCCGACGTCCGACGTTCTATCAGCGGCCTGCATATCTGAAACTTGGAGGCTCATATATCTGCGTAAAAGGAAAGACTGAAGCTTTACAGATACATAAATAGCAAGTTCTGAGTGAGGATTCGCTACTAGTAGTAAGAAGTAAGAACACCACAGACTTGGACATGCGGTGTACACGGGAAGATGGTGTAGTTGTGAGGTTCGGAAATGGCGTACCATGTTTGGCTCTGGTATAGTTCGATACATGGCGTGAGCAGCACTATGCTGCCTCGGTCACTCGGCGGACGAGAGCGTACAGTACATGGCAGCGCTCGAAGATTCTCAATGTCAAACGGTCGTTCGCTTCCTTCAGATTTCTATCGTAGTAAAATGATTGGCTGCTCCGCATGTTGAGCATCGTCAACTCACTGTCTGCAAAAACGATTCGTAGGTCCCGTCAAAGGTGCTTGGCGCGGAGAGCACTAAAAATGTGGCAGGGATATAGTGGCTGCATATGGCGGTGTCTGTTCTGTAAGCCGTACCCTTTGATTCGAAGCTCGACTGTCAGACACGGACAAGCATCAGAGCTTGAGATTTTGACTGGAAGGACGACAGTAATGTGAGGTCTTCGCAAAACCACACATAGTATGAATCCATTCAAGTTCAGTCTCCGTCGCTACCGGGAACAAATACGAACTGGAAAATAATACTCGCTCTTATTTCACCCACGCTCATTATGCAATGCTAGTAAATCATCGGAAGGAGAAGTACAGAACGTTACTTAGAGACGCGTCGCCATTCCTGCGTCAAGTTCAAGTTCACCCAAGGAGACGCAACGTAGTACGGCGATCGGAACGATGAGCCGCCAAGTGTCTTCGGCGCTATCGAGCGCGATCGACGTCTCTCGGGTCCGCCGAACTTTCTGCTTGGCTTGCATTGCCTCCCACACTGTTCGGAAACCCACCTCACTCGTCGCAGCTCGACGTCTTTTACTTGTGCGCGGTGAGCCATGACATTTGCGGTTGCTCCTCCAGATGCCACCACTACGCCAAGTGGATCGAAGTTGAGGGTCATCCTCGTCGGGATCGGGTGAGTGTCTCCCAAACGGATCGCAATGTGTGGCAAGGTCGCTGACCCAGA
This sequence comes from Steccherinum ochraceum, assembly GCA_004332605.1. Lineage (NCBI taxonomy): Eukaryota > Fungi > Basidiomycota > Agaricomycetes > Polyporales > Steccherinaceae > Steccherinum > Steccherinum ochraceum. Next base: position 32,798 of record RWJN01000124.1, on the reverse strand, counting down.
GGGACGTGTCGTAGGGGAGCTTCGTCGTCCGGAAAGACGACCCTCGCGAAGCATCTGCGGAACATCGTGCCCGGGAGCATGATCCTGCACCAAGATGTGAGTACAAATCGCAATCTGTCTTCCGATCACTGACTCCGCGACTTCGCTGCTTAGGATTTTGCTCCTGTACGTCCTACGTACACCTATACCTGCGGGTTGGCATGAAGGTCTACTTCTACCTGTGATGTGACCTTGCGTTTGTCGACAGCCTCAAGAGTTGATTCCCATACACCCAGAGCACAATGTGCAAGACTGGGACGCGGCAGAGGGTGCGATCGAATGGCCGAGGATGAGAGACTCATTGCGAGATGTGCGTATCGCATCTCCTCTTTTTTGTTCTATTTTCTCATTGTTTTGTTTACAAAGGTCAAGCGCACCGGTCACATACCCCCAGAACACTACTCACACGACCACCTCAATACGCAGAAGGGCGTACCTATTAAGCCGGAGATCATGCAGAGATGGAAGGCAAAGTTTTCCGAAGTAGATGCAGATCGCAAGAAGCACGGTGAGCAGTTGCTATGGGTGATGGTAGACGGTTTCCTGTTGTACTGGGACATGGTAAGTTGTCACTTTGCTCAGCCGTGTTGTGCACCAATGTAACAATTGTGGTAGGACGTGGTGGATACCTTGGACGTGCGGATTCTTCTGAGGGCACCTCACGATACATTGCAGGCGAGACGAGAGACGAGGAATGGCTACCATACAGCAGGTACGTTGTGTCATTCTCTCTTTCGTTCTACTCCCTATCCGTTCGAAATCTCGGCATTTGTACGATCATTCATCGCTCCTCCATCTAATCTCGACTCTCAATTGAACGCAAAGCTAATCTTTTACATCTCCGGTCTTCCTTTTGTGCCTCTACCACCACTTGCCATCACATCCTCAAACCCGCTTAATTGCGCCGTCCACCCAACCACCTTAACGCCGCCCTGTCGCCTCACATCCCTCCCACTGCTAATCCAACCGCTCGCATTCAACGAACACGCGGTCCACAATCTTCCTACCCGGAGCACAATCCGACCCAGAGGGTGGATTCTGGAAGGACCCGCCGAAGTACTGGGAGCAGATTGTGTGGCCGGCGTACGTTGCTGCTCACCGAGGCATCGTCGAAAACGGGGACGTCGAACGTGGGAAGTCGAATGGCAAGGTTGAGAGCCTGGAGATCATAGAGGGGTTGGAAAAGACGATGGACGAGACGGTCGAGTTTGTGTGTGAGAAGATGCTAGAGGTCGTGACATCATCTTGAGGGGAGACCATGTGGGGCGTTACGGGGACAGGTTCGGGCACATAGGGCATTTAGAAGGCATGTACTGGGTAGACTCGGTCAATTTGTACGGGTAGAAGAAAGTCAAAGATACTGAACGTTGAACTCCGTTACCGGCTGCAGTTCTGTGCATCCCGCCTCGAGTCCCGCTATGCCGTCGGAGCTCCATGCACGCGGGTTTTGCTGAGGCCTCCAATACACATGGCAGCTTTTTCGCTCAAGAGTCAACAGCAGTCTCTAGCAATGGGTGCAGGTCATGGGAAGATGGGCCAATGTGTATGTTTTGCGGCAAACATAACATCTAGATGTGTCTAGTGCATGGCAGCCTTTTCGGACGAGAGGCCGAAGGTGCAGCGGGGGAAGCGCCGGCGTAATGCGGGGCGGAGAGCCGGCCGCAGAGCGGGGATAATCACATGCTGCTACCGGGCTCTGGCAGTCAACCCACGCCCGTGATTGGCTGTCGGCCGGGCTCTATAAAGAGTTCCGCCGCCCCCAAGCTCCCCTACCGCCATCTCCTCCTCCTCCCGTAAACTCTGTCCTTCTCCTCGTCGCCCATCACAACATTATTATGGCTCAGGTTATCGTCGTCGGCGGTGGTCTCGCCGGTCTTTCTGCCGCACACACTCTGCTCGAGCGGGGGGCCAACGTCCTCATGCTCGACAAGCAACCGTACGTACCGACATACATCTTGTCAGCGTAAGTCTTATGCTGACCTTCATTGCAGATTCATGGGTGGCAACTCCACGAAGGCGACTTCAGGTATCAACGGCGCTGGAACTCAGACACAGCAGGAGGCTGGCATTCCGGACAACGCTAAGCTCTTCTTCGAGGACACCAAGCGCTCTGTACGTTTCAGCTGCCTTGCATGCTCCGAAATTTGCTCATCCCTGTGATTTCAGGCCCGCGACCTTGCCCGAGACGACCTCATTCAAGTTCTCACCGGCCGCTCAGGAGATGCCGTCAACTGGCTGCAGAACAAGTTCGGCCTTGACCTATCTAAGGTTGCCCGTCTCGGAGGTCACTCTCAACCCCGCACTCACCGTGGCAACGCTCAATTCCCCGGCATGGTCATCACCTACGCTCAAATGGAACGCCTCGAGGATCTTGCCGTCAGCAACCCTGAGCGGGTACAGATCAAGAAGAAGGCTCGTGTAGTCAAGCTTGTCAAGGACGAGCAAGGCTCTGTCATCGGCGCCGAGTACGTTCACAATGGCAAGACTGAGACTGCCTACGGGCCCGTCATCCTCGCCACCGGTGGTTACGCCGGCTGATTTCACTGAGGACTCGCTGTTGAAGAAGCACAGGCCCGAGTACTACCACCTGCCCACTACCAACGGCGACCACTGCACTGGTGACGGACAGAAGATGGCCATGGCGATCGGCGCAAGCGCAATCGACCTCGAGAAGGTACAGGTCCACCCTACCGGTTTGGTTGACCCCAGCGAGTCCGACGCGAAAGTCAAGTTCTTGGCCGCTGAGGCACTCCGTGGTGTTGGGGGTCTGCTTTTGGATAACGAGGGCAAGCGTTTCGTTGACGAGCTCCAGCACCGTGATTTCGTCACCGGCAAGATGTGGGAGAACGGCAAGGTTAGTAGCGCAGCCTAGCTTTGCGTGCCTTTCCCAAATTTCTGACTTTGGCCTGCGTAGTATCCCATCCGCCTTGTTCTCAACGGCCAAGCGTCTAGCGAGATCGAATGGCACTGCAAGCACTACGTTGGCCGTGGGCTGATGAAGCGCTTTGAAAGCGGTGAGGCTCTTGCGAAGGAGATGGGTATCAAGCCTGAGGATTTGAAGAAGACTTTCGAGACCTACAACGCCGGTGTCAAGGCAAAGAAGGATCCTTTCGGCAAGAAGGTTAGTTTCAGCGCATTACAAGCGACAACACATGAGTTGACCCCTGTCCCTATAGTTCTTCTCGACAGGAGACTGGAAGATGAACGACTACTTCAACGTCGCCATCATGACCCCTGTTCTCCACTACACGATGGGTGGTCTCGAGATCGACGCCGAGTCCCGCGTCGTTGGCAAGGAGGGCAAGCCCATCAATGGTCTTTTCGCTGCTGGTGAGGTCGCGGGTGGTGTTCACGGCGCCAACCGTCTCGGTGGTAGCTCGCTGCTTGGATGCGTCGTATTCGGCCGTGTCTCCGGTGATTCTGCTGCGTCGTATCTGCTTCAGCGGTTGGGTCCTCTCGCTGAGAAGGCTGCTGGCCGTCTTGGTGCTGTCGCCGGTCACCTCGGCGCCCCCTCTTCCGTAAGCTCGATACTCAACGTCTCAAGTGCTCCATAATTAATTCTTTTTGCAGTCCTCATCACCTGCACCTGAGAAGAAGGCAGAGCCTGCTGCTTCATCGTCAAGTGGCGGTCAGTACACCGCTGCTGAAGTCGCCAAACACAACAAGAAGGATGACATCTGGGTCATCATTGACGGCAAGGTCCTCGACGTGACCAAGTTCATGCCCGACCATCCGGGAGGCGAGAAGGCCATCTTGCTGTATGCCGGCCGTGACGCGACCGAGGAGTTCAACATGCTGCACGACCCCAAGGTTCGTCTCCACTTCCCATTCCTCCTTTGAAAAGTTTGCTGACATTATTTCTGCAGGTTATTCCACGATACGCACCCGACGCTGTCATCGGTACGGTGAAGCCATGAGTGTCGTTCTATCTACTGGTGTAGTGGTGTATGTGCGATAGAGGTGAATCGACGTCGACTCCAACCCCACAAAAGCACGAGTTTTCCGCGTCATCATCCCTCAGACCATGTGCTCTCTCCTTCGCATTTGTCGTTTTTTCTCTCTGCTCTACACATTTAGTCCCTTGTTGTAACATTATATCAATCCCATCTGTTGTTGTTCTGGAATCTACGTGGTTTACCAATGAGTCTTGGCAAGATGAGTCGTAGACAGACTGAGTGCTGAGTGCTGTAATATAAGATTAGACGCTCGACAGGACGCTCTGGCCCTAGTAGCTGCCACCGCGACACTGCAGGAACTCTCTTCACTTCCACCACCACAATCTTGTCGAAAACCTCGTCCCTCCTCTACATACTCGACTTTTCTGATCACGATCATACTCTCACCTTTTGCAGCTTTGGGTACCTTATGACGCTCGGGATGGTCATGCTGCTTCTTTCGCGCCTCGTTCCTCCGATGGAGGCTCGGAATTGACATGTTATCTTTACCAAAGCAGCGCAATCTCTCCTTTCAACATCGCCCTTCGTCTGTGCTCAAGTCTACCAGTCCATAGCCAAGGGTTTTCGGCCTTCTAGTAAGGAGGGTTTTCGTGGACGATATGAGACTCGGAGGCCGTGTTCTGCTTCCGAGCGCGAGTGCTGTCTCGGCCCCGGGATTCGGGATGATCCTCCTTCGGAGAGAAAGTTTGGATTGTGAAAGTTGCCGGTGATGAACAGTGGGGATGTCATGATTGACATGAGCTATTTCGGTGCGCGGTCATTGAGGTACGTGCGTCGTACTTTGCTCTCCTGTCCTGCATGCTCATCTCATCGAAACCGTCTAAATTCCAGAGTCTCCCGGTATAATGCCTTTTACCCCTCGAACATGCGCAGCAGACGCGCTGTCGAGCTCCTGGATCTCGCGAGGCGATGCGCCCAAGAAATGGCTTCGCGAATTCCCCGCCTGTCTGAGCCTGTCCACCACCGCATTGGCCTCATGCCTCGGGCGTTCCGCTGACCCGATGCCTCCCCAGGCCCAAGGCGCCACCTATCACCACCAGGGTTCTTCAGTATGTGCTGAATTCCCCATCCCGTCGCCCACAGTCATCTTGTACTCATACTGAGCGGACATCTCAACCGCGCCGGATTCCCCCCTTCCCTTTCTTCGCCCCCTCCGAAGCTGGACAGCTATCTACGTCGTCGGCCTTGCCTTCGGACACAGCAGACAGGATACGCGTCTTTGGACATCCTTGAGGATCATTAATAGTAAGCTGGGGTTTACCCATTACCACGTTGACTCGCGATGTGTCCGGATGACTGACGATGCTTCTGCAGCGAGTTCAGCTGGCGTGGTCAACTAGGGCTTTGGGCTTTAAGCCCCACCCACTTCCCTGCGTTCTTTCCCTCCCCTATTATCTGTGTCACCCGTCGACATGATCTTTGAGACTGGAGGGATTACGCCGAGCATCGCGTACGAGGCTCAAGTTTTGTTATATTGCAACGGTGCGTCGATCGTGTGTTTTGCGGCTTACAGTAGACTGATCGTATTTTGTGCAGTCGCGGCCGTGGCGTTCCTTATGTACGACATGCTCATACATCTGAGTGATGAGGTGAGCACATTTGCGTCCTGTGTTCGCGTTTCGAGGCACATTCAAAGCTTAAAAACTGTCCAGGTTGAGCTCATGTGGAAGTAAGCGGTCTCGCAATCACTGTCCTGCTCGTCCTCCGTTCCCTAACTGCGCACCACAGAGCTCGAAATACCTGGGTGAAGTTCGTCTATCTGTACCTTCGGTACTACGGCATCCTGGTGATTGGGTATGTAGCTGCTTTCGATGTCTCGTTCTGTCCACGAAACTCACGACACACGTTAGGCTGTTGATCCTACACGGGGGCACTGGCGGCCATATGTCTGACAGGACTTGCTTGAACTGGTTCATCGCGGAGACCGTCATCTCAAATTCCGTTGTTCTGGTGGTCGAAACCATGTTGCTGATCCGAGGTACTACAAATCACTATATGCTTATTTGCGAGTCTGACGGCTTTTTTAGTCTACGCGATCTACGGCAAGAGCAAGATCATCTTGTGTATTCTTGCGACTGCATCCCTCGCAGAATCCTTGACGGTGCTGATCACGACCATCAAGTCGTTCCAAACTGCCCGGGTCAATTTGTCTTTGGGTTGCATGCTTATCTACATTCCGCCGCTCTTGACCTCGGCATGGTGAGTAAATTCCTAGATGCTCCTTCCCTTCAAACTAATTGATTTTTTGTGTAGGGCTGCATCGTTGGCTTTCCAAACGCTTGTTTTCGGCCTGACTATTGCTAGATGGCTCACTCATCTCAGAGTCACTAAGCAACTGGGCAGGCGGTCTATTATGTACATCTTCATGAGGGACGGTTTATGGGCATACAGTATTATGCTAGGTAGGCATTGGTACTCTTTCGCTTGGCTCTGTGATTGGCTGATTGAAGCATGCACAGTGGTGTTCATGCTCAACCTCCTTCTCTTCAGGCTGAAGACATCGCCACTCGCCGCCGTCTTCTTCAGGTGATTCCTCTCCTGCGCACGTTCCAGACTTTACCCAATCTGACGACTTCTTGCGCTCCTTTCACTCAGATGGGCGATGTCCATGGCGTCTTTCACGGCAAGTGTATTTCACCGCTCCATTGTCTTCATCCGCTGACTTCAAATTTATTATCAACAGGGCGCACATCTCCTTCTGAACCTTCGGAAACTCGGCTCGCACATCCACGAAGATTTTTTATCGTTCGACTCGGATGAGTCCGACACGTGGTTGAGCAGAGGGATCGTGTTCGCCTCGCCTGTGGAACGCACGGCGCCGGGGATCGATGTTGAGCTTGAGCTACAGAACTCCAGTAGTAGATCGGATCACCAGGATCCCCATGATTTGGAGAGCGCGCATCTCTGGTGAACCAGGACATGTTGTACGATAGAATAGTAAAGGTGGGCAGGCGTCCTACCTCATGATGTCGTGGCTTTGATCACTGACATGTTCTTGACAGCATATTACTGTAGAGTATACCCCTTACACTCATGAACAATCGCAATGCTATAGACACATATTCCGCACTTATGAAGATTTGCGCGCACCCGCATACTTCCTCCGATCTTTTACGCATCAAAGAACAATGACGCGTCTTTGACATACTTCGGAGCATGTATGTACCTGATCACTATGGGTGAGCTGGAGAGACATCGTGCGCTTCCTGTAGCTTGACTGACGCAAACTTCCGAAGGGTTTCTGATATACTTCGAATGAACTGGATCGTTCCAAGATGTTTCCTCAAGTATCGGAAGTTGAGTAAGGCAGGAGTCAAGAGATATCGATCAACACATTGGGCATGGACGAAAATTGACGCGACTCTGAGTCGAGGCCTCAGCGACATCCTAAAAGAATGAGAGTCAATTCTGAATCCGCACAGCATCTCGCAGCTTCATCCTCAACTATGGCCGCCTCCACAGAAAAGTACGCCGAGGTCATAGAAATGACCAGTGAACCTGTTACACCTAGTGCAGGATCAGAGGTCGGACTAGTGATCCTTACCGCAGAGCCTGACCAGGTGCCGGACAATGTACAAGAACTCCCACCGATGGACGGTGGCTGGCAAGCGTGGTTGTTCATATCTGCAAGCTTCGTCGTGGAGATGCTAGTATGGGGTTTTGTCTTCAGGTAAGAGCGCCATCTCATCGACCAACCACCAAAGCAGCTTGCTAATACTGTTTCTGTGGCGCTAGCTATGGCATTTTTCAAGGTGCTGCCTCCGACGTTTGACGATCATGTTCGAACTCAAACCATTCGTCAGCATATTATACTTCACATCCTCCATACCAGGGCAAATCGGCAGTCGCCATCGCCGCTGTCGGTCCTGTTGCCATTGCCTTTCAATATGTTGAGGTGAGTGGGGATTGGATCAGCCGTTCGATGTGATCTGAAAAAGTTTTGGCAGGCACTTTTGTTATCGTTCATACTTGGCCGCTATCCGGAGCTGCATAAACCCATGATGTGGTCTGGTTTGATCTTAGTGTCGGGCAGCTTATTACTGTCAAGTTTTGTCAGCCAAGTACGGCCCTGGCATTCTCCTGCCACTTCGTCAAATACTGACGCAGCTTCTACTAGGTAGAGATCCTCATTCTTCTGCAGGGCGTCTTCCTAGGCATTGGTAGTGGGATGATGTATTGGCCAAGCTTGTTTCTAGTTCCTGACTGGTTTACCAGGCGTCGCGGTCTTGCGACGGGGATCGTTTTCGCAGGTTCTGGCGTTGGTGGATTCGTGTTCCCGTTCATTGTGCAAGCTCTTTTGGACGGTGTCGGGTTCCGATGGACACTCAGAATCTGGGCAGCGATCATGGCTGTCTGCGGAGGCCTCGCTATTCCTGGGGTTCGTCGTCGTATCCCGATTCAGAGCCATATCCCGGGGCAGAAACGTCTGAGGTTGATTCCGCGTAACCTGCAGTTCATCCACAATCCTCTCTTCTGGGCTTTTGTGAGTACACATGATCGATGCTATAGATCCCAGATTCTTACTTCAATTCACTCTTCCAGTCATTCAGTATCCTACTGCAAGCGATGTCGTACTTCCCTGTTTCCCTTTATATCTCCGTCTTCACGACGACGATCTCCTCACCATTGTCCGCCTCAATCGTTCTGGCTCTCTTCAACTCTTCCGGTGTCATCGGCCAAATTCTGATAGGATACCTCACCGATCGTATGCCGTACCCACAGCTTATGGTCATCAGTACACTCGGTAGCTCTATCGCAGCCTTCTTGCTGTGGGGATTTGCGGATACTTTGGGCCGTGTCTTTGCTTTTGCCATTATCTTTGGTGGTCTCGTAAGTGTTATTATTGATTCTGACCAGAACAGAGTCATGCTGACGCCATTATGTTTGGCTTTCTAGGGAGGTGGCTTCTCCTCCGTGATATCCGCTGGGTCGTTCGAGTCAGCAGGGGCCAACCCAGAACAAGCACCGATGGCCATATCCGCTGTATTTGTATCGAAAGGAATCGCAGCGTTTGTTGGGCCTATCTTGTCTGGGATACTGCTAGAAGCAGGGAAATCGGCCGCTTTCGGCGGAAGATACGGGAAGTTTGGATTTGGACCTGTAGAGATCTTTGTGGGGACGTGCGCCGCTGCCACGTCGGTCTCGAGTCTGGCTGTTGCTGCTATGCGACCTCGGTTGAACACCATGTGAATGGTATGGTATGTTGAACCTGCCTTTCTGTATCCTTCTTGCTAAAAGCTCTTCTTCGGTAGCCCGAAAGATATATTTTAGAGCCACCGGACTATATCTTTCCGATATTTGGCGTGTCGAAAAATATGAATGTAGCCTTCTAGAGTTCCAAGATTCCCGGTGTGCCGAAGAGCTCTTTGCTATCAGTGCATGAAGCCGATAGAATGTGCACCAGCTTCCTTCACGACGACCTCGACAATACGATGGATAGATTTTGTGTTTTATTATTGCTGTAAATGATACTGGTACACTTGCATCCCAGATTCAGAAGTCGGAGACCAGTGTTGGCGCGTTGCTCGAGGGCCTGGGTCGCATTGCGCGCCACTCGAGCAACAATTGCTGGCGGATCTTCGCTCTTGCAAGCTTGTTCATTGAATGTGAGGATGCGAAACTCTGGAGTGAATTATAAATCAAACGTTCAGCCATTGAATTCGAGACTCGAAGCCAGGCCTCTGCGTGACACATCTCCACGTGCAGCGTGACCGCACGCGAGTCATTGGCGCGTCGCGGTCACATCGAGCACGAATTCGAACAAGCCGTTGTCCGTTGTCCTTTGCCATCATGTCTGAATCCTCCGATGTCGACGTCTTATCACATTTTTCCGCCCTCGACGAACTTATACAGCTAATATATCAAGGGGCACACAAGTTCGTCATTCTGTCTGCAGTCGACGACAATAACTGGGCGATACATGTGGGATTGAGCAACTCGGAAGGCCGGTGGTGGAGAGGAACATGGAGCGAGAAGGACATACGCAAGTTTGTGGTGCGTATTCTGAACGAACTAAATTGCAATCTCTACTGAACGACTGTGTAGGGGACACAAACGTCGTCTATTGTTCTAGAGTCATTCGCAGACCGCCTTGCTCAAACGCTCATCAAAGGGGACCTCATCATAGGCGACTGGAGTTCCGAACGGGGTGCTGACATTAACGTTCGTATGCAATCGTGTTAACCTCCGTTAGCTAAGACATCATATATTCTGCCCAGTTGACTCTGGGTCCCAAAGCTAAGACCCCAATCAGGGTTCCACTCACAGAACTTGGCCCAGCGGATGCTGCTGCATACGCCACAAAGGTTTTCGTCGAGGTGAGAACTATGCCATGCTATTTCGTCTTCGAGGATCGTCAATGCCCTGTAGATCGCTCTGCAAGCTCAATCACGGCAGTCCCGTCTGCATCATTCTGGCGCAGGTAGCACTGTCGACGCAGAGCCCGCACGCAGGGAGCTTACTCCGCCTCGTACGCATTCCACCGAATCGTGAGCAACTCATTTGATGACTTTGTTACAGCCCCCACCCACCCCCACAAACGTAAAGCAGCGGCTGAGCCGATAGCTGGCTCCTCCAAATCTGCTAAAGCGAAGCAGAAGCAAGAGGAGGAGGAGGATGCAAAGACGCAAGGTAAAATCAGGGAGCTTGAAGCTCAGCTGGCAGCGCAGAAACGAGTGAATGCCAATATTGCTCAGAATTCTACGGATGGACTAATGTCGAAAGCTAGTAAGTGCCCTTAGCACGACCTCTGCACGAGTCTTCATCGAGTTTACAGAGACCAATGTCCCGTCAAGTGCTCGTCCAGCGAAGGGTGCATCTCTCGCTAATCCTAATAAGAAGGCCCGCAAATATCAAGCCCTTGAGTTCGAAAGCGATGACGAGTAAGGTTAGCCCCCAAGATCATGGCCTACTTCATATTCCAGATTATTACACATGTACACTATTAACTGTATCCATACAATATACCTACCGAGAATGAATATACCAGATATCCGAGGACCAACGTGTTCAGTTGGACTGCGGGGGGGCAACCTTTTCGTTGGCAGCCCAGCAGAAGTGTCCGCATCCAGCAGCACAAGGACGTCCAAGGATGGACCCCTCCTGCACCCCGGTACCATGCTCACTCTGTCCGTCAGTCGTACCAGACGTGTCCATAGAGTCATCCGCACTGCCTGGTTCTCCGCTCTTGGACATCCGTCGTTCCCGTGCAGAAGGCTGTGAGCCTGGACTAGAAGTCGGATTGATGACAGGTGGCTTGACGGCAGCGTAATCTTGAGTCTTGGGTATAGGAAGCATGGAGCGCTGCTCATAGTACGACCGGTAGCACTCTTCGTGTCCCCCATGCATACACACAGGACACTTAAAAAGCAGCGCGCGTACTGGAAGATGGCTGCAAACGAAGCCTGCATGAGTTGACCATAGGTAGCAATAAAAGGTCTAGAGAGCGCACCAAATACAGCACTTGGACGTGGCTGCTTTGCATGCATTGCAGAACGCATAGTTGCCCCGAGGTTTCTCCATAATGTACACCTTCACTCCATTTGCGCGTTGTGTCCCGTTCGTGGGTGTAGTGGTCAAGGCGGGACCATGAGATGACGGGCGAATCAGTGGCTTGCGGCAACGACCGCAGGAGGTATAGATAGTGGTCTCAATCTAAACAGCAGCCCCGCCTCAGTATGACAGCTAAGCTACAGACAATTGCGATACGCACTCCTGTCATGTTCCGAATCTCATCGTTAGGTGCGTGCTTGCGTAGGTAAGCTGCAGAAACGTGCAGGCGAAGACGGACAAGAATGTCTAAAAACGGGTGTCAGCATGATACTGGTGCAGTAATGAAGTAGCGTACCAATATAAGCTTCTAGGAAACGAAGGACGCGGGAGCGGCTGATCTTCAGCTCCTCTGCAGCCACCAGAGAAAGCATAGTGCACATTTGCACGTCACCCTAGGGAGGTGACCGCTTATCAGCTAGGAGTTGATTGAACCTCGGTGGTGAAACTAACCTGGTCTGCATACAGCTCCACTGTCTCTCTCAGAGCATCCCAGCCTGCATTCCGCATCTGATCTTCAAGTTCTCTGGCCATAGCTTCTTCAGCAAACGATGGTGTCTTCGCCTCGGTCAGATCGTCCTCATTGGAATACGCGCTCGGGGTGGCAATAGTCTCCCTGTCAATGAAGAACTCGGTGGAGAGTGAAGACCGGATACGTTTATGAGCTTGTCGAAACGAGGACGGAGGCTTGTGTGAATGGGCATCATCTTGAATAACGACGCTGCTGTGAGTAGACGTCTCTCTGATAGTGTCATCTCTACTGAGTCCGTGCGGAAATCCCTTCGAGCTCTCATCGTCATGGGGAGAGTTGACAGCGGTTACGGTGCGGATGCTACTCCGAGACTCTTGCTTTGTCAGTTTCGGAAGTCGAACCGTCAACGAGTTCCCTGCAGCCGTGAAGTGTGAATCCACCGCAAGGGATGCGACTGTTGAGCTTCGGCTCCGCGTCTTGTGCGAGCGAGCCCTCCTGGAAGACTTGCTCTTGGAACTTCTGCGAGACCCAGGTTCATCGTTGCCGCTGTAATCTGAGTCGGAATTGGAGGAGGAAGCGGGAGAGGGTGAATCTTCGTCCTCATTGTCAGGTCGCTCGTCTTCATCTTCAGTCCAGGTTTGCTGCCCTGCCACACGCGACAACGGACTGGGATTCGGGTGGCTGTGTATGGACGAAGTGGCAGAAGTAGGGTATAGGTAAGGGGGTATAGAGGCGCGAGAAGGGGTGGAAGCAGAGGGCGGGGCACTGCTGTGTTCTGATTTGATACTGTGAAGACTCGTGTTACCCCAGTTTTCGTCAAATCCCCCGGGATGAGCTTCGTCGTCAGAGTCGAGACAATCTTTGCCAGCGCTGTGGCCGCTGTCATCATCATCGTCGTCTGAGTCGTCCAGCGCGCCATCGCCGATATGCTTCAAACTCGGACCAGCAGCTTTCATGCTGATCTCGCTGGGACTTTCGCTTTGCATGCTGACGCTATACAAGCTGGGAGTTGAAGTAGAGAATGAAGTCTTGCGACGGGAAGAGAGAGAGGAAAGTAGCCGTGGCCGTGCTGTAGGTATCGAGGAAGAAGGAAGCGCGGGATGAGGAGGCAAGCCAGCATTGGAAGCACGGCGGGCGAAAATGGCAGCAGGTAAAGGTGGTAAAGGCGTCGACTTGCGGTGTGGCGACGGGGCCGTTGATGATGCTGGAGTTGTCCTCTGCGGCGAGAGACACCCCGTCGACGACGTTGAGGCCGAGGGCTGTCTGTCTGGGGAATGATGTGATATTGTGCCCGGTGCGGGGCTAGTGACAGCTAAACCACGAGATCTCGTGTCAACCGAGTACGAACGGGTAACATGTGGTGAACCAGTACCTGCAGTCCCTCGACCGCTTGATGACGTCGTTGGGATAGCGGCAGGTGCAGATGTTGAGTGCGGTAGGTGAGGACTGATGAAGGGTAAAGGTGAGAGTGCGGGTGTCTGCATATTGGTAGCAGGTGGAGTAACGATATCCATGAGAAGAGCGCCCAGCAAGAACCAGACTTGGGCTGCGGACTCTTTGCCGGCTTCCAATGCAACCTGTGCCAAGTCAGTCCAATGTTCGATGAGCGCATATCAAGGAGCATACCTCAGCATTATGAGCACATAAATCACTTCTGTCGTTGCTGTCAAACATGTAACCTTGGGCGAGCTTGACGAAGGCTTCCAGCTCCTCTTGATCTTCACGATTCGAGTACCTGCCAATGGCTTGTGATATTGGACTGTACGGTCTGTCACCAAGCGCTTTGTGTTTGACTCGTTTATCTTGGAGGCTTTGACGCTTCTCGGGTTTGCTGCAAACGATATGAGTTTCTCAATGAATTATTGTAGGACAAGAGGAGCTCACACATCATCGTAGGGAACCTCCCATCGCTTTGGCTTGTCAGTGACGAATGCCACAGAACCCTCAACATTCCAAGTCACCGCGTTCCTGGGCATAGCGTCCAAAGGCTTTGACGACTGTCGAAGGTCAAACTGCGAGAACGTCCCAGAGTAATGCTGCGCCCACAACGCGTGGCTATCAGTGAAAAGAACGTCTACATTGCTTGTCAGACATAGCCACGAGAAGTAAGGAGACATGTACTTACCGGTTACACCGCCTTCGGCCGCAGAACCTCTGACCGTCCACTTGGCCAGGAAACCTCTCCTGACGTCCCATATCTCCACGGGATCTCCCAGTTGTCCGCGCACCGGGGTTGTCACGCCAATAGCACCGCCAGGCATCCTCTCGACTGCGGCCACGGCCTCTTCAGACATCAGAGCACTCGCTCCCATGTACGGGCTTGTGACAGCGGGAGAAGGAGTCGACGAATCGTTGGTTGGGTTCGGGTTGGCGGGCCCAAACTCAACGTTAGATACCACAGCGAGCTCGCAGTCGTATGATGGCCGCCATACTACACGCCGTACAGGATATGAAGTATGCAACGTATAGGCGGGGATCCGGGAGATGTGAGACTCAGTCGTGGTCAAGTTCCAGACCTACGAGGTAAAGATGAGCATGTCATAGGTCAACATATCAAGATAGCGAGCCCACTTTTACAGTACGATCCATGCCCCCACTCGCAAGCCAACCCATGCGCCCATCGTCGACATCTGAATGTACACTCCACGTCTCCGAACCACCAGCTCCCAAGCCGCCTAGATCATCCAACAACCCAGTGCGAATCCAAGTACTGCTCCCTGGGGCAGCTGAGGAAGGCTCATTCTTCGGCATGTACATTGTAGGTGCCCAGTCCAGAGACAAAATTGGCCCTGCATGTGCGACTGGTATTCGGTCAAGTTGACCCCGTTGGCCCATACGCAGATCCCAGCTGAAGAGAAGCATATCAGGACGAATCCAATGGTTCTTGACATTAAACCCTTACCGATAGATACTTCCATTGTCCAATGCTGTGATTGCTTGCATTGGCTGAGATGATACGGGCGAGATTGATACGGCTCGGACTCCTGTTGGGTGATGTATTCGGATTCTTGAGGTTGAAAGGTCCCGCATGTCCTGGAAATGCGTGAATGAGCATCTTCACTGGCAAAAATTCCCTATCGAACAACGCTTACCCAAACGCGCAAGTCACCATCGGCGGAGCCGGTGGTGCAAAAGTTCTGGGATACAACGGAATACGCCAGACAATGTATCGAACGGACGTGGTCGCGAGCCTTGCGCTCTAAGCACAGGATCTCAAAAATTGTGACATGGTAAGAGCGAGAATCAGACTTACCATATTTCGACGTTCCCGATCGATTCAAGTCCCACAGAATAAGCTCTCCATTCCGAGCACTGGTCAAAATCTTATTGCTATATGCTATGTATCAATGAGTGCAAGTACAAAACATGAAGGTGAAGTTGCGTACCGCCTCTACCCCACACCACGTCCGTCGCTGCACTGTCGATCTTCAGCCCACTGCCGTTCCACATATTGCGAGACGTGTCAATACGATGGCCCCCATGACCCTTGACAAATTTGTGTTCCACCGATGGAGAGGGATTGATAGCAGGATCCGATATTCGTAGTACGCGTAAAGCTTTCAAGGGCACCGAAATCAGCTATGTCGTGTGACTGCGCTAATAGCACTCACATTCTTTGCCCGCTACGACACATCTCGTGCTGTCTTCGTTCTTTGCGATAGACCCTCCACCAAAAGACGACGCGTGAGTCAGCCTGACGTGCCGATTCGTTCCTTGGTATCCATGAGTCCGGGCATCTGAGTAGGAGTCGGAGAAGATTGGAAGGGGGATGGTCGTATGAAGAGAGGGTCGTCGAGAAGATGGGCCGTTGGTGGAAAGTAGCATGGTGGAGGAGTTCTGCGTTCACTTCACGTCCAAAAGAGAAAAATAAGAATATAATGATATATCAATGTGAAGGAATGGCTCCGTGCGCAGGAAGGTATATTCTTCAGACGACCTGACACCTATCAAAGAGCACTGACACCAGGAACGTCAGTGCGTCCCATGTCATCAGAGGACCTGGCAGACTTACACTAAAGCCATATTGCAGAAACAAAGGTTCGATGCGTTATTCCGACCTTGTTGTTCGATGAAAGTGACGAAGTGGAGGCAGCGGTGAGTCCGAAAACTCCACGAAGAGCAATGGACGAGACGAAGAGGCGTTGATGATCGGGCTCTTTGCCGGCGCATATGTCGGCTAGATAATCTACAATTACTGAACCTCGGGTTGTACAGTCTCGTGGTCAAACCCTCTGCAAGATGACTGAATTTCACATCGAATGGCGAACTACGACGATGAGAGAATCAAGGAACTCCTCAGGTCGGTAGAGGGAGAACCGCATGTAACGCACGCCCAGTGAGTGATGCGGCGGGCGTCTGTGTGCGGAAAGAGGATGTCACCATTGTTGCCCAGGATGAGCACACCGTCTCGGTCGTCGTCCGCTCCGACGAAGACGATGCAAACTTCTCTGCCTCTTTTCTTTTATAAAAAAGGTCTTTACAGATGCTTGAACTGCTCTAGCTCTCTTCCTCTTCCCCCGTCAAGGAAATCGGTGGTGTTGCCGTGGTGTCAAAACTGAGAAGCGTGCGTCTCTTGTGCTTCTCTCACCATTCTCACATTTATGCTCCGTCCAGGTCTCTTCCCCACTATTACTTAGCTAGAGGAGGAAGTAAACGGCTTTCCTAACGACACCTGCCATGTCTTCAGTCGATCCTCCGCGGTCCTCCAAGGACTCAGCCAAAAGCTCTCGTTCGCATAACGATCACGACCTTCCCGAAGACATCGAACGAATTCCCTCTGGAGCAGAACTTCACGTGAATCGTTTGCACCGCGGGCTGTCCAGCCGACAAGTATCTATGATAGCCATCGCCGGTACCATTGGCACTGGGCTGTTCCTTGGTACCGGTAGGTCGCTTGCACAAGGTGGACCGGCGAGCATACTGCTGTGTTATGGCATAGTTGGGATCGTCGTCTATGTTACTCTGCTGTTACTGGGAGAGATGGCCACACAATATCCGGTCGCAGGTGAGCAGCTCTTATCATTCGTGTTGAAATCAAAGTACTCACAGATCCGGTTTTACAAGGCTCGTTCAACGCATATGCCGTGCGATTCTTCTCGCCGTCGTACGGATTCGCGCTCTCATGGAATTATTGGTTCAATGATGCCGTGTCAGTCGCGTCCGATTTGACTGCCGCCCAGCTCGTGCTTCAGTTCTGGACAACATGGCACCCATGGGTCATCAGTCTTCTCTTTTGGGTCTTCTTGGTCGCGATCAATGCAGTTCATGTACGAACATATGGAGAACTAGGTAGGTTCAGCCGCATCAGTCTGACATCGCATCAGCTCATGAAAGCAACGATTGTTCGTCCGCAGAATACTGGCTCGCCTCCCTGAAAGTTGCGACGATTGTTGTATTCGTGATTCTTGGTATTTGCGTCAATGCTGGTGCCAATACGGCACACGAATACATCGGTGCAAGATATTGGCATATCGAGGGTGCACCTTTCGTTGGCGGCTTCGGTGGATTTGCGCGAGTATTCGTTACTGCAAGCTTCGCCTGTACGTCTCTATACCGCTGCATTTCCTGTCCCATGACTGATCTGATGGTCGGCTTAGTTGGTGGCACAGAGAGTTTGGGGATCACTGCAGGAGAAACGAAAAACCCGTCGCGGAACATGCCTAGGGTCGTCAAGTTTGTATTTTGGAGGTATGTGGAGTCATGAGAGACCATCTGCCCGACTCTGACCCGAACTACACAGGATCTTGATCTTCTATATCCTGTCTATCCTACTGATTGGTTTGAATGGTATGGGATACTCGCACTCCAGCACGATCATGGTCTAACTCCAGCTGTAGTGCCCTGGAACTACCCAAATCTATCCAACAAGACCACCACCACTTCGCCGTTCACCATCATCTTCCAAATGGCGGGATCCAGTACGTTCTTCACGTGTTCAAGCACAGGCCTCATATTGATCATGCATCATGATTTACCCCTCAGACGTTGCGGGATCTTTCATGAACACCGTCATCCTAACATCAGTGCTTTCTGCCGGAAATCACGCCTTGTTCGCAGGGACTCGTGTACTGTACGGTCTCGCCACATCAGAGCCTACCCCGCAAGCACCTAGAATCTTTGGCAAGACCACCAGGGCGGGTATCCCTCTGCCAGCGCTCCTCGCTACCAGCAGCGTCAGCATCCTCTGTTTCGGTAGCAGTTTCATCGGTAGTGGGCAGCTGTGGGGCTGGTTACAGAACATTGTTGGCGTTTCGAACCAGGTCGGTCGACATCCATCACCCCTTGCTGAGACTCAACATTGACTGCGAAATTTGCGCATCTTAGATCGCGTGGTTGTCCATCGGTCTGGCGAGCTGGCGGTTCCGGAAGGCATGGGTCCTGCAAGGCCGTTCCCTCGATGAAATGAAGTTCCGTGCAAAATGGACCTGGGGCTGGGGTCCTCCCTTCGTCGTGCGTCACTTTTTCTGCATCCGAATTCTCAATCACTTGCTAAGAGCGCCTCACAGATATTCACTGTGACTGCTATCATCCTCAGTAAGTCCACCAACAACAGGCATTTCCACCGTCAGCTAATCACTACTATAGTCCAAGGCTGGTCCTCCATCATACCCACATTCTCTGCAGTCGACTTCGTGTCATTCTACATCGAGATACCCGTCATGATCGTCTTCTACCTCGCATGGCTCATCTTCAAACGATCTCCTTCCGCCGGCGCGTCGCCGTCATCCCTTCAACCTCAAGTTACCCCCAGCGCAATACCCCAGCCTACAACGTCCACGTCTACCAGCATTCCCTCCGCTTTCACACCGCTTCTTGTCAATAGAGCGCGTGGGTCTCGATGGAGGTTCCATGACTTTGTAGATGTGAGGACCGTCGATCTCGTCAAGGACGAGTATGCAGAGGAGGAGGAGGATATAGCGGATGATCTGGAACGCAAGGAGAGGCAGAGCGGGAAGTGGGGGTGGCTGTGGAGAGTGTACTATTTCGTAGCGTAACCATCGCTATCTGTCTGTATGTACCACCGTTGACGAGGAGTCATATGTTACGCCGCTTGGAAGATCTGCACTATGCGATTATGAGAGGTACCGACATATGCACCAAACGTTCACGCAGGCACCATGATTGTACCAGAGGAAGGAAGAAATGCTATGTATAGATTTGAGTCTTTGAATCCGAAGAGCAGTGACGAAAGTACGGCTACGGAATGTCGTTGGAGAAACATTAATCAGAAGTGGCCATAGACAACGGTAGCCTTGGTCGGAGGGGCAGAACGAGACTGATTGACTCCAGTCAAGAACGGCCGAGTTGAGGTCTTCTCAGCGCCGAAACGAGGAGGAACGGAATCGATGAATTGTTTGCGGCGCATGAAGGTCGCGAGTACGGAAAGGCAATGGAGGCGGGTGCTGGCTGCGTCGTCGGTGATGTCGTTTAGAATGGCAAGGATGGTGGGCACGGATACGGAAGACGCTAACCCGGCGCTGAGAGGCAAATCGGTGCTGGTACTGTCATTCGCGGCTGGTTGAGTGGTTGTGGCGGAATAGGGTGGGCTGGCCGTGCCGAAGACTGGCTTTGAGTTGGGATATGGAGTCGTGGTGCAGAGTGCAGAGGTCGCCGAAGAAGACAGGGAGAAAGGCATCAAGATGACCTCTTCTAGATCTGAATCCACCTCCCATGTTATATTGTTTGCAAGCGCCGGAGGAGTAGACGAGCTGCCGGCTTGCTCGCAGTTGAAGAAGGACCGCATGATGGAGGTACGCGTGAGTTGAGCCTCAAGAGCGTTGGCTAGACGAGGAGCAGCTTCTTGTCGGTGCCTCAGGCTGTCGGCCCAGGCGTCAGGGACTAAGTCAAAGCGAGGACAAAAATGTTGCCATACCTTAAACTAACGACAGTATTGGATGCACCAGCGAATGAGTTGAAGAGGGGAGTTGCAGGAAGAGCAAACCAGGAGGACGAATGGACACCAACGATGTCAAACGAGAGATCGAAGGAAGTAGCAGTGAGCACGGACTCGGAGTGAACCACCGAGGCGACCAGCAGGACAATCGTGGCAGCACGAGAGAGCATCGACTCTGGGGATTACAAGCCCGTCTGAAAGGTTCTCTTGAGTTAGTTGGACAGGGCCAGCCACTTTCATAGTTGATCGGTCTGAAACGAAATTACTGTCAGATACACGCCGCCGGCTGCGAGGACTGTGTATACGCACCTTTGATAAGATCATTCTTTGAACCTCTTCTTCGGCAAAACGGACATCTTCCTGCAGATACTGCAAGAGCTCACCGTCTGCTTGCCTGACATAATGGTGGACGAAGGATAAGAGACCAAGCTGCGGACAACGGAGCAAAGCCCCAGCTACGATTCCTCTTTCGTTGAGTTTCATCTCGCAGTACATCGCACCTTTCGCGACAGTAATAACCGCAGGTCAGCATGGCATAAACCAAAGTATAAGAGTCGTACAATGTATCTGATCGCCACGTAGTGCATCGTGCCAGGTGCAGTGCACAGTTGTGAACGGTGATGGATTCAATGTCATTCAACATCAACAGGATTCCAGCTAATTGCGCCGTCTTTGCCTCGATCCATAGAATCCAACTTGAGCATGTCTGCCTCGTCTAAAACAAAGTCGTACACTTGGGTGTTTGACAGGATCCGTGCAGGCTGGGCCGATTTGGGTAGAGGGGCGAATCTGAGGGAATGCGAAGCTGTCAATGTGGGTCATCATCGACAATCGAAAAGACGAACCCTTTTTGCAAAGACCATCGCAGCGCGATCTGAGCGGGCTCCTTGTTGTGCTAGAGAAAATGAAAGCGTCAGGGACTTCTGTCCCGGTTGCGAGCATATCATGAAGATCACCTTCCCAGCCACGGCAAGCAGAGGCTCCAATTCATTCAGTAGGTCTTGATCTCTGGGAAATAGGAAGCGAACTGGGCAGTAGGCCTGTACGACGATGCCATGTTTCTGGCAATATTCGACGATGTCCCTTTGCTGGCAGAATGGATGAAGCTGCGCAGATTATGCCGACGTGTGAGTTCGGGCGTCCGCGCGAGTAAAAGCAAGGCTGACTTCGATTTGGTTGACGGAAGGTAGCTGCATGTCGGCTTGCCTAATCTCTTCGATGTGCTTGACACCACTTTACAAGGTACGAACGTATGTCAGTTACTTGACCTTATAGATGGCAGGGAGAGTAACGAAACGTACTAGTTAGAAACGCCGACAGACATAATCTTGCCAAGGGTACGGCACTCTTCAAGAGCTTTGTACGTTGCCAACCGAAGATCCTTTCCGGAATGTGGATTGTGGATGAGGAATAAGTCGATGTATTCTGGAGTCAAAAGGTGTCAGATGCACAAGAGAAAGATGCACAGAAGAAAGCCCCGGCTTTGACGGGTCGTCACGACTTACCAACGTCGAACTTCTTCAGCGATTCATCCACACCTTTCAAGGTCTTCTCGTAGCCGTGATATTTCGATATGCACTTGGTAGCTGGACCACACACGTTCATGTTGAGCCGAAGTCAGGGCTTGAGCCATTCCGACTAACTGAGGAAGATGTCTTCGCGTCGCAGTCCGCTTTTCTTCACAGCCTCGCCGACGTGGGCCTCATTTCTGTACGCTTGGGCAGAATCAACATGCCTGCCAGTGGGAATCAGTACCGTCTTCAAGCTCTTGGCAATCTCCAGAAATTAACCACTGACCTGTATCCAACCTTGAAGGCTTCCAAACAAGATTCTTCCGTGGTATAATTCTGGTATACTCCGAATCCAAGGCGAGGCATGACATATCCTGACAAGCCAACGAGCACATGCAGGGAGAAAAATGAATGATTTGAAAAAGCCTGAAGATTTCCGTTCACTCACTCACCGGAAGAGAGTGGTATCGTTGAAGAAAGGGTAAGCTGAGCCATTCTAGTTCAATCTCTCCGCAAAGTGCAGGAAAGTTGTGATTGAGGTTCCGCAGCAAGAAGGTGATGTGAGGAGAGAGCAGAGAGAGATCAGACGGTCCGGGCATCGATCGTGACCCACAAATATCTTCCCAGGCGCGGCAGCTCTCCGAGAGTCACTAGTCAACGCGGCATCTTCTCAACAAGGAAATTGAATCCCATTTGTAGGCTTGTAGCTCAAAGAGCGACAGCTTCTGGTCAACATTGCTCCAGAGCGCACCGCGTGCAATCGCCACATGACCATCTCAGTCCTTCACTGTCTATCCAGCCTCTGAGCCAAGGATTTTTTATGTGGTCAGCCTTGTCGTAAGGCGCACCACCTCTCGCTCCCCGTCGTCACTGCAAAAGTCATCGTGACGTTCTGCAAGTTTGCTTACCGCGTCATCGAAGACCGCGATGCAAGATACGAATCGCCCAAGAATTGCATAAAAGCAGCCTGAAGCACCAGACGAAGCTTAACCAACCAAGGTGCATCTCACAACTTCACGCACTCTCACAAAAACAATCGCAATGTCTGACATCAACCGAAAGATTGGAGGGCATAAGGTCGGTTGCGCACTATCCACGTCGTGCTCCCGCAAAGGTGCTGACACATCACCCCCCCGGCAGGCTGCCATCAACAACCCCAATGTCTCTGAGGAGGCTAAGGACAACTCTCGCCAGGCCATCGACGAGCTCGAGAGCTCCGGGGAGACGGAAACCACTCGCCAGGAGGGTGAGAAGAACGAGGGCAACGTCATTGGCGGTTATAAGGCCACCTTGAAGAGTGAGGTCTTTTTGACCGGTGTTCTCCCGATGTTGCTGACGTAGACTCCATAGACCCCAACGTCTCCGAAGAGGCAAAGAACAATGCCAAGAACGTCCTTGAAGATAAGGGTGCGCTCTAAGCAATCAGATGCGACAATTGTACAGTCATAATCTTGTGTATTTTGAACATGTATCTTGCCTTGAACGTAATGTCGAATCGTCATCGCGTATACGAGTGATCCTAATGCACTTTGCAAATGTGCTGAACGACTGATGAATTGCAAGCGATGAGTGTGAGACGATGACGACAGCGACGACGAACTGTGCGAGGAAACATTGACAAACGAGCGGCATATCGTTAATCCTCGTCCATACCAGACTCTCCCTTCTCCTTTTGCTTGGCTATCCGCTCATCCATGGTCTTCCGCGCGTCCTCCCGTGCTTTGGTCAGCGTCCCAGCTTTCGCCATTGCATCCAGCAACGCATGGACCAATCCGACATAATTATGCCTGCGAAGGCTGTTCTCAAACTAAGAGACACGCGGTGAGTACGAGCAAGAAGGTTCACGAAGGAAAAAAAAACGTACACTCCATCTTTCGCGCTTCGAGTTCTCATTGGCCAGTCGGACCATTAATTGCTCAGCGACAATGCCGTTGTTGGCTGCCTGGGCTTCTGCTAACTGCTTTTGTAAGGACGGTAGAGGATCTTCATGAAGTGCCAGCAAGCTAAAATCGAGCTGAGAAACGCGTTACATTCAGCACGAGTTTGCGAAGACGGCAGTGAGTGTACTCACAGCGCCTGCTGGGTATGTCCCTATGCGAGCTTCAATGACTTCTCTGCGGGTCAACTCAGTCAGTTATCTTCACAAACATAAAACACAGTCGGTACATACCTTGCTTTGGCGACCCATCCTTCACCGCTCTCAGCGAAAGCACCGTGGTTAATTGGATGGTTCTTCAGCCCATCTAACTCGTACAACACTCCCATATACGGCATGTACACGATGAAATGATACGCAGCCTCTGTTGACTTGGGGAGACCGAGTCCATCGAGGGAAATTGCTGACGGAGGTGAACCGGCGTTATGGGCTTCTCGAAGCCAGTCCGAACTTGTAACGACCATGCCGCGTGTCTGAGGGTCCATGCCAGCAGAGAAATGAACAAGATCTGACAGCTGAGAGCCCATTGTGAGACCCGGAACGTTGCCAATGGCGTTCAGGACTGCAAGTGTGGCACACGCGTTGTTGACTACTTGGTGGGCGAAGAAACCAGGGAAGTCGGGGTCGTATGTTCCGGCCATGGAGGAGGTCGGTGATTGCACCCATTTGAAGAGAAAGATGAACGCGGAGATAGGTTGAAATTCGGTGAGGGATTCCGCATCGAGCGAGTACAAGTCGTCGACCACTAGCGGGACACCCAGCGTTTTCAGTAGTTCACTAAAACATCTGCTTAGTCCGCAACAGACGAGAGATCACAGTTCGACGCGCACCTGAAGACACCCGGGTCCGACTCCGTAAGTTGCCAACCACTAGAGTCGTCTTCTCCGGACATGATGTTGGATGGATGTTGAAACAGGTGAAAGAGGTAGAGTACAAGACGCGTCGTTTTACCGAGGTCGCGTTAGACGGTGACGCGTCTGCGCGAAAAAGTATGCACGTGACTGCCACGTAGAGATCATCTCGCTTGTCGCCACATTCGCTCCTCCAAACCCAACGCTCTTGTCAACAGCCAATGGCGACATGTCTCAGCCTCCGCCAGATGTTGTAGACCCAAAAGCTGCCAACAGAGCACGCTTCGAGCTCGAGCTCGAATTTGTGCAGAGTTTGGCCAACCCGTACTACCTGCATTCACTGGCTCAACAGGGCATCCTGAATCAGCCTGCGTTTGTCAACTTCCTGCAGTACTTGCAGTACTGGAAGAAGAAAGACTACGCTCGCTTCATACTGTGAGCTCTTGTTCTTGAAATGATTGTCAATGTAATTGAACTGAACCGCGTCTTAGATATCCTCACGCTCTTCATCACCTCGAGTTGCTCCAACACGCGCAATTTCGGACGGATATTGGCAAGGATGAGTGGAGAGAGTATCTCAACCAGAAACAATACGACCATTGGCGCACATGGTAAGGCATTCTCTTTCTTTCTTCTTCGTCTCAGGAAGCAAACTCATCCTGCGCAGGCGCGAGTATGTCCCCCCGAACACCGTCGCTGTTGGACCGGACGGTATAGCGGTGGATGCCATTCAAGAAACGAACGCGAATAAAGCTCAGTAGGACACGTCGTAATGCTATTGATCCGCATCTTTCGTGACTCTCACAACGTCATGATCACTCGGACCGTCCGTGCTGAGCAGCAAATTGGCCAAGGTTGGTTTCACGTTCCATCCACGGTCGTTTGTGATTCGGAATGAAGGTGGCAGCTTGGGATGGCTTGCGCAGATCTTAGCACCTCATTGTCGCGTAGACGGGCTGGAGAAGACCGTTTTCTGCAGCTTCTAGTCCGTCCTCAAGCTGGCGAAGAGCATGTTTGAAACGTAGTTGCATGTCTGTACGCAGGGTTGCAAAACATACTTCCGAAGAAAGACCTGGTCTGCTGCGCCTATACGCGTATCTAACGCATGTGTTATAACATGTCGTAGTCTGAGATCTTCTCGCGACGCTAAGATGAGACACACAAGAGTTTGCGATAGCAACTTCTCTTCACGATGAACGACTTGGCAAGGAGCACCATCTAGATGTCGATCTGACTTAGATCTGCCTCTTTTGATCAGGGCATGTACCGGCGGCTAGAAAGGCAGTGAAGCGAGCGACAGGAAAGGTGATTCGTTCTCACGCACCTTCTTTCCCGACGACCGTTTGGTCAATGCAGCTGGCACGCACCCGATGGCACTCCACTCTCAGCAGCGGGTCGGCGATGCTCCCTACCAATCACTTGCCAATGACCCGCACGAGGACGAGGAAATTAGTCTCGCAGACGGCGATCTCAGCGTCCACATCGCTTCAGTCGCGGAGAAGAAGAGGTTGTGGTGGAGAAATGCTCTCATTAACATGGTGTTCATAGCTGCTTGGTGCGTATCCTCTTTGATCATCTCTTCGCCAAGCAACACTCAAGCTTTGCCCTTCTGCGAATGATTCACAGGTTCATCTTTGCCACCGTACTTTCCGTGTACAACAAGTGGATGTTCTCGCCGGATTATTATGGATTCCCCTTCCCTCTCCTCGTCACTACCATGCACATGTTTGTCCAGTTTCTCTTAGCGGCCTTCCTACGCTATGTTTTTCCCAGCAAATTCCGCCCGGACCGCAATCCTGGAAGTTCTGATTATGCGTGAGTGTCATCCACAATTGCAGTCTCGCGCCAGGGTGGCAATGGACGCGTTCAATGGACTGTGCGCCCCATCCTCCAAGCTTTCCGGCGTCGGAGCTCCCGTATAAGCACCATTGTATTGATTGATACGCTTTGCAGCCGCAAAGTCACGCCAACAGGCATAGCCACAGGTCTCGATATCGGCTTGTCTAATTTATCTCTCAAGATGATCACCCTGTCCTTCTACAGTGAGTCCGCAGTTCGGTCTGAATACCGCGAAGGCGGAAAGACATGATGAACTAATGATCCTGACATCAAACAGCCATGGTCAAGTCGTCCTCTCTGGTGTTTGTTCTTCTGTTCGCCTTCATGTTCAAACTGGAAGTCTTCTCGCTCCGCCTCGTTGGCGTAATTGCTCTGATCGTTTGTGGTGTGCTGCTGATGGTGGCCACCGAAACCCACTTCGTCTTGGTCGGGTTCTTGCTTGTTCTCAGCGGAAGTGCCCTCGGCGGCCTGAGATGGAGTCTTACGCAGCTATTGTTGAAAAACAAGAACATGGGTCTAGATAACCCTGCCGCGACACTCTTTTGGCTGGCACCAATTATGGGTGTCACCTTGGCCATCGTCAGCTTCTTTGCAGACCGCTGGTCGGACCTTTTGGACAGCCCTTTCTTCGGTGGGGCTGGTGCAACCGCGAAGACATGCTTCTTTCTCACCGCACCTGGCACTCTTGCATTCTTCATGGTGATGAGCGAATATTAGTGAGTGTCGCTAATCATCTTTCTGTCAAGGAAAACCCGCTGATCGGTGGTGTACTTACCTTCACTTATCGCCCTTCGATAGCATCCTTCAACGCGCGGGTGTC
This sequence comes from Steccherinum ochraceum, assembly GCA_004332605.1. Taxonomy (NCBI): domain Eukaryota; kingdom Fungi; phylum Basidiomycota; class Agaricomycetes; order Polyporales; family Steccherinaceae; genus Steccherinum; species Steccherinum ochraceum. Next base: position 5,932 of record RWJN01000124.1, on the reverse strand, counting down.
GTGCCCATGTCCATTGCTGGCATAGCAAAGGAAGTGACAACCATCAGTGTATCGTCGTGGTTTTTTGGTGACCAGTTGTCTCCACTGAACATCACTGGCGCAGCTGTCACAGTCTGTGGTGAGTGTTTCAGCCGCCATCAGTTGCATGTGGAGATGGCTCGGTCAGGCTAACCGTCAATTTTACAGGAATCTGTTTATTCACCTATCACAAATATCGCAGGTCAATGGATTCTACAGTACCTTTGGATGCACACGGCAACCCAATCGGTTCAGATGAAGTCTTAGACGGAGAAGATGGTCTTCAGAGTCGAACAGGCAGCATGGAAGAGATGCAGCCGCTGGCTGAGCTCCCTACTGAGCCAAGACATTCTGCTGTACGTGGCCTTTGATAGGACTGGGTGGCTTTCCGACCCAACAACTTACCACGTTTTGTTCAGGAGCAGCGAGTATTCTCCGTGGATCCTGCGGACGGTGACGTACTTTTTGACATGTCCGTAGACGATGCAGACGCAAAATCTATGACGAGTCAATATGTACGGGAGGAGGTGCGAAGGATATCGGTCGATGAGGTCGGCAGGTCGTGGCGTACTGGGTCCTAGTCCCGATAGAATATCGTGATGTCATGCATGTTCTTCGTAGCTCGCAGTAACTTATTGTGTTGACAGACTCTTGCGTACAGGCTCAGACTGAGTCGTGGCTACTGTTATCACAGCAGACGCTCGGAGGCGTCGAGACTGTTCCGCGCGCATGGTGATCTTGATCGTGCTCAACTAAACGCCTCGCGAGGCCGATCATATCTTCTCCGGTCCAGAATGGGTCTGCACCCTGCCCGCTGCAATTCAAGCAATTCGCTATGCAGAACGCACTCCTTTGGCATCTGATCTCGCACGTTCCATCATATACACAAGTCGGTCCTGCGTACCTAACATCACGCCCTCGAGCTCTGGCTCGATATCCCCATCTGTCGGACAAACACACTGGGTTACACGAGGACCGTCGGCGCGCCGTTTCATTGTGACTCTATCTTCCTTCAAGCCCACCTCAAACAGTGCACCTGGATACTCCCTTCTTTGACAGATGCTGTACGCTGCTTAACTTCGGTGCCACAAGGTCCGGTTCGATGCAGGGATGCGTGTTCTTCAACCGAGCCCGACAGCGAGCTTTCTAGACGCGTGCTCCGACCAAGCCACCCTGATCTCCGACCATGGTCAACAAGCTGATCTGACCCGTCGTCCTCCCGGACACAAGGTAAACCATGATGCGTCTATACCTGTATTTCTTTCTTATTACTCACGCAAATCCCAGGATCTCGAATTCATGCCAGCGTTGGTAGTTCGTACTTCCGATCCGCAACTTGCACCCACTTTCCATTGTCCAAGCCATTGAAGGGTTTCCGGTATCTTAACTACTTGAGCGCTGCGATGCCCCAATATTGCCATTGATCGTGCTGATGCCTCGAGGGCAGTCTCAACAGCCTCCCGGGAACCATCCTAAATACCGCAGTGGCTTGCATTGCTGGCAATGGATGGTGATAATGACATTCGGGCAGATCGCCACAGCGTTGGTACACTGATGGTGTCACTTGTGGACGTGCCCGAGGATTTCTGGAGTGAAGATGCCCTTCTGCGGCAATGATCTCTCGGACAAACAATGTTGCCATCACCACATTGACACGTCTTCGAACCGGAGGAGGGCAGACGAGTTCTCAAGACATCACTTGAGGTGAAATCACCAAAGAACGCCAAGTATAAGGCTCTCAGCGACATCTATGACGAAAACCCTGAGCCGCTGCCGCCTGCAGTCCGTAACGGCCACCCACACACAATATCCGACATGGAATGCATTCGGTGATCTTTTGGACAAGCCATTCAAGCGAGCTCTCGCACACTTGGCCGTTTGTTGATCTATGAGTGCCCGGTGAGGAGTCGCTCCGGTGCCAAGAAACGGATTGCAACGTTTCTACTGATCACAACTGATGACAATGAATGAGGATGCTGGATGGCGATTACTAGGAATCGTATAGATAAATGTAAATACATCAGGTGTGCCGCGTGCCATAGGTGTGTCTGTTGATGTCCAAAATCATAAATGCACTGGAAGAAGCACAACCCGAAACGAAGGGCACGTTAGCAACAGAAGAGAAATACTATCAAGACCTACGCAACTCACTTGTATTTGACGTGGTATTTAGTTGGGAGATGCTGGTCCACGTCGCTTGTAGCATACGTCGTTCGTGCTCGTTCCGCGCAGTCAAGGCGAACTTGTCGTTGGACAGACCCAGATCCATGGCCATCTGAACAGCCATCTGCGTGGAAACACATCTGTCAGTTGGCCGGGAACGCAACCACATGTGCCTCCAGAGAAAGTAGCAGTCCACGTACCTCAGCATATGCACAGAACGCGCCACTTCTATTCCTCTTGAATTCGATCCATGATAGTAGGATGAGCGTGTGCAGATTGTCTATACTCGGAGCATAGGCAATGCTAGCCAGAATTGTCTGTCATCAACAAGCCACGTCAGCACGTCATGAGCTTCAACCGGTAGGTCAAGGCGAGTGGTAACCTACCACTGCGTTCGTGCTATACGCCTCTACCGCCGCACTCACTCCGTGCTGCTTGATCTCTGGAAGCGTTGTATGCCTGTTACGAAGTGTGAGTCATTCGTTCGTACGCCCTTTGGCTAGAATACAAAAGTACATACCGAACAGCTAGCGCTGCTATGCAACTGGCCATAAGCGATGAGAGGTTATGCGAGAGAAACTTCTGGACAATTTCTTCGTATGCGAGGAAAGGAAAGTAGGAGCTGAGATGAGTAAAGAAGTCCTGGATTAGCTGGCCCATCAGCAAGGTGTTTGGCCTCTCGGGTTGATCGGGGTCAAAGAGCGGAAGGAGTATCGACGGGCTAGGGGTCGTATGCGGCGACATGGTATCGACAGTGTATGATCGGTAGGAAGATGTGGACGGCGTTGGGCTGTAATAATTCGAGGTTGCAGACCTGAGCGCCACCGTAGAGTAGACAAATGAGCATCTTGATTCTGCTTCACAAAATGAAGACGAGACGCGTACCACTGCTGCGAAGGAACCACAGGTACAAAGGTGTTCCCTGAGTGTGCAGGGCTACCGCGTCCAACCCGATGATGCTGTGGCGGGATGGTAGAGCAGGAAATTCGGGGATCACTGTCGGCGGCGAACATGTTCGCCGGAGACGAACGCCCGTAATGTCGGAGAGTACTAGTGGAAGAGCTGATGTCCAGAGAAGATGAGGGTATCCAGGTATCAAGGTGGGCTTCTGGAGTCGACGACATCTGTCGCTGCAAGCTCTCTGAGGAACTGGAGCTTGCGCCAGACATGATCCTCCTCCGTTCCGCGAAGTACTTTTCACGATCCTTGAAACAACACGGAACGCGCGCGAGTGTGCATGCCTCGCACTGTGTGTTGAGCGAAGTCTGTATGCACTTCACCTTCTTCAGACGGCTGACGAAAGTGTCGGCGTCACTGTGCTCTCCAACGTGCATTATAGTCTATGCTCACCAGTTATCGCAGGATGTGACCAAGCGGGGACGCTTTTTGTGGCCTTGGGTAAGATGAGGAGCTTCGAGGACGAATTGAAAATCTTCCATGACGGGTACGGTGGGAGCATCTTGAGACCGGAAGACCGTCAGTCTTTATGTATGACATACGACAAGGATGCTTGAGCATTCTCCGGTGTGCGGCCAACACCAGGGAGATCTCTAAGGTGGATCTCGCCAACACTGCTTCTGAAGGCTTGTGCCTCTCTCGTAACTTTCAAATGCTTCTCTGAAAAAGAATTCTTGCCGACGGCTAAGTGTATAAACGCTTCCTGATGCCGCGGCGAGCCTCTGTGATGGTGGTCAAAATCAAACACAAATCTCACGGCGTCAAATAAAAGAAACTGCTGGACCCCAGAACTCCGATCGGCTTCTGCATCTCTCAGCGTCTCCGATCCTGCCTCTCGCACGTCGCACTCAGTTTTGATGGCTTCTGTCACGAACTGTAACTTGCGGAATCAGCTCGGAGTGAGGCAGTGGTACTTCCTGCGAACCCTTGTGGTGTACGGAGCGGTTGCGCCATCCTGAACTGTGCGGTTACTTAGCTGCACACAGAAGTTCGTAGTCTTGAGGTCCGTTCTGCCCGTTACGAAGTCGCCAGCCTTCAGAATATTGTCTAGAAACACTGACACCTTCCGTTACTATGTGAACACCCACGGTAGGAGAGGATCGGGGTCAGTGGTCGAGGTCAATCCGCAGCAAAAGAGTGGACATCGTACGACGAGGAATTACTTGTGCTCGGAGCTCATCACAACATGACGACCACCACAAGTGATCCACATCTCTACGGGTAGATGGGTTGGTGACTCTTGCTCCGGAATCAGAGAAGGAACAGATGGATTGACCCAGCCGCTCCAAATCGCTGTTCGCATGAAAAGAAGTCAAAGCTGCGAGGTCACAAGCCGTGGAAGAGAAAGGCGATCCCCGAGAGCCACTGCTAGGGTTCAAACCATCCCAGCCCTGTAGCAAGCTGCTTTTCATCAATGATGAGAGCGTCAGTGGCCATCGGGTCAATGCATTGAGTGTTTGGGGAGGAATCAGGACTGTGTGCTGTGAGCTACGGAGAAGTACACGCCGGAGAAGAACGATCACCCACCATGTGCATTTTGTAAACTGACGATACACGGAGTCGGCGACGGCGAGTGTAGTCGTCCGATCGTTCCAGTAGTAGCTACGATCGTTGACAGTTCAACAACGTAACTAACGGTGCGATCCGTCAAAAGGTGGGACGGAAGATCTATGAAGACAAGTGTGTCGTCGAGGCAAGCTCGAGGAGTCGAGTTGAATGCTGGACTTGAATGGGTGACGGATTAACTCGATAGAGCAGAGCCATCATGAGTCCAGCCCGTCGAGCTTGTCCGGCGGGTCAGTTTCGACGATGTGCCTGCGCAAGTGCGAGAAACGCGAAGAAACCTTGTTTAAAAGCTCGAGCCTGATAGGGTCTGACCGACGTGACTGTCAGGGCCAAAGCCATGGATTGAGGCAGTTCTATAGTTGAGAGGGCAGTCATATCAGGTCCCAAAGTCTATTGACTACCGAGCAGGGCTGGCGTACACACCTTCCAAAGCAGCGTCCCGAAGTTTGCCACAATCACCAGGATCGCAATGTCTACAATGAAATAGGTCGAATTGAGCAGCGCGGCCGATTCTCTGTATGGACTAAGCTCGCCTACAACCGCAAAGCAGCGAAAGAGGAAAGCTGCACGAAACACCGTGGAAGGCAGCAGCTTCCACAGAAAGACGGACCCCGATCGGTGATCCCTCGTGGCAAAGTTTGACGGCGAGCGAGACATACGCTCGCCAACATGGGCCACGGAAGATGTTTGATCGATTTCCACAGTATGCCGACTCTGCAACATCCACGGTCGATGCAATGCTACATCAGCTCGAAATGCGAAAACATCGGGCTGCCACTCGTCTGCGAGTGGGTCACTTAGGAATCAAAGCAACAGACTTTTGGCCTCCGATGGGTGGTTCGGTGAACTACGGCCGAAGGCCTGGGCAGAAAGGCCAAGCATACGAAGAAGCGGAATGTAATGCTTCTCTGCTATGACCTGGGTGTTCGAACATTAGTGTCTGGATGCAGAGATTTTTGAAGATGATGGCTAACCAACAGCGGAAGAGCAAAGTACGCTTTTTGCACCAACATCAAGGTTGTAGCACTTGCGTCGCGAACACCTTCGACTGAGTTATGGGTCGATGCAGTGATAATCGATAACCGCCAGATCTAGAAGAGATGAAGAACGCGACCGTCGCTGCAGATCTAGAAATGCGACGTCAGCGATCACTGAGCTTGATATCTGGCAGCAATACTGAAAGATTCAGCATACAGCACGCCTCCATAATTTCGGGCATTGTGATGAT
>RWJN01000123.1:0-73370 GCA_004332605.1 Steccherinum ochraceum | reverse complement strand
ATGTCGGCGTCGACGTTATGGAGAGACCAAAGACCGCCTCCAGGCCCATGACCGCCTCCGGTCGCCCTACTACCGCCCGCCCCGACTCTTCCGACGGCTACTTCGACGAGCACGGGCCCCAGTACACCTACTCCCAGGAGTACGACGACATCTACGAGGAGGAAGAGGAAGAGTCCGATGCTGAGGACGTCTTTGCCTTCGCCCGCCCGCCCACCGGCACCTCCGCAAACGTCAAGTCCGTCAACTCCCACAGCAGTGTTCCCCAGGCACCTGTCGCGTCCCCTCCGCCTCTTGCATACCCTCCTCGCACCTTCGACCCTGCTTCTCCTCAGATCCCGCACGATACAAACTACCCCACTGCTGGTCCCTCCACCATTCACCCTCGCCATGCATACCCATACCCACAAAGTCCCGTAGAGTCGCCGCCGTCCACCACTTCCCAACCGGACGACGATCCTTATCGTATGCGCCGCATAGGTCCTCCCGCTTCCAGTCGTGGCTCGAACACTACTGGGCGCCGTTCAGGTGTCAGTTCTGCCATCAGCTCTCGAGAGGTGCACGTATCACTTCCGACAACGAGAGAAGCCATAGATGAAGAGCTCGCGACCGACACAAAAGATGGCGCCGGTCAGAAGACGCGTCCTCCATCGTCCTCAACCAGTTTTCCGACGATGGACAGCAGAGAGGGATCTATCAAGTGCGTATCTCACACGGTTCTTCAAATCCCATATTCGAGCATCCTCTTTTTCCTGTTAGGATGGAGTTCGACTTCGACGCGATAGATGAAGAAGACAGTCCATTCCCGGAAGTACGCGCCGCAGTCTCCAACATCGACGATCCTGAGATGCCCGCACTCACCCTGCGCATGTGGCTGATTGGCCTGGTGCTCACCCTTACCACTGCGTGAGTGTCTCCCATGACCCCGATCTATTATTACCCATCTGAAGCCCTTCACTTCCTCTCAGCGCCGCGAATGTCTTCTTTGTATTCCGACAACCCGCTCCTACCATCGTGCCTACCATGCTCCTCCTCATTGCCCACCCCATCGGCAAGTTCCTTGCCTTCACCCTCCCCATCACCCCGTACCGTACCCCTTCCATTCCGATACCTTTCACTGGTCGCCGACTCGGTCCCTATCAGTTTTCGCTTAACCCCGGCCCCTGGAACATCAAGGAACACGCATTGGTGTACATGATGTCCAACGTCGCTATCACATACCCATATGCACTCTTTACAGTCGTCGTGGCCGAGTTCAATTACGGCAGCAAGCTCGGATACGGATTCGCCGCGACACTCGTTCTGGCGACGCAGATGACCGGGTTCGGGCTGGCAGGGCTGGTGCGGAAGTTCTTGGTGTGGCCGGCGAGCATGCTGTGGCCAGCCAACTTGGTCACTTGCACCATCCTCAACACCTTCCATGCGGAAGAAGACAATGATCGGGGCGGAATGACGCGTTACCGGTACTTCGTGTATGTGACGGTGGGGGCCTTCTTCTGGTTCTTCGTTCCAGGTGAGTTCTTATCCATTCCGAGTACAACCTCCGCTCAACCTACACTTTGCATCAGGATACCTTTTCACGGCACTGTCGATCTTCAACTGGATATGCTGGATTGCCCCGCAGAACATCGTAATCAACCAGCTCTTTGGTGTTTACAACGGCTTGGGCTTGAGCGTGCTCACGTTCGACTGGACGGAGATCATCTGGATCAACAACCCGCTGGTGACGCCTTGGTGGGCCCAGATGCACACTTTCTTTGGGTTCGTGTGCTTCTACTGGATATTGGCCCCCATCATGTACTACACCAATGTGAGTGGTTCTCTCCGGGATGTCCGCTTCCCATTGATATGAGCTGAGCCGCATCTTTCTAGGTCTGGAGTCTCGCCCACTTCCCCATCCTCGCCAACGTGCCCTACGACAAATTCGGCAAGCCGTACGACATCACGCGCGTGCTGCGCCCGGACGACACCTTCGACGTCGACGCCTTCCTCGCGTACTCGCCCCTCTACCTCCCAGCCTCGTACGCGATCACCTACTGCGTCGCGTTCGCGCTCTCCTCGTGCATCGTCGTGCACACGGCGCTGTACTACGGCAGCGCCGTCTGGCGCGTCCTGCGCAAGGGCGAGGTGGAGAAGGACGACATCCACGCGAAGCTGATGCGGGCGTACCCGGAGGTGCCGAATTGGTGGTACGCGGCGGTGTTCGTGACCTTCTTTTGCTTGTCGATCGTGGCGAGTGAGGTGTGGCATACGGGACTGCCGGTGTGGGCGATCTTGCTGGCGATCGTGATGGTGTTGTTGTATATCATCCCGGCGGGGTATATCTATGCGTTGACGAACCAGTCGGTGGGTCTTGTTGCTGTTACGCACATGTTTTTTTTTGAGATTGGTGCTGATTTCTTTGGTGTACAGCTCACGACGAACTTGTTAGCGCAAGTCGTCCCCGGTGTGCTGCTTCCGGGCAAGCCTATCGCCAACATGATCTTCAAGTCCTACGTCATCCAGTCTCTGTCGGAGTGCACGTCCTTCGTGATGGATCTCAAGCTTGGACACTACATCAAAGTCCCGCCAAGAGCCACCTTCATGGGTACGTCGGGGTCATATTTGTCTTCCAGATCCGCATGACTGACTTTGGTTGGGTCATGTAGTGCAAATCACCGCGACGGTGTTGGCGGGATTCGTCCAAGTTGGCGTGAAGCAGGCGATGTTCGACCATATCCCGGATATATGCCAACCGAACCAGAAGAGCTCTTTGACGTGTCCGCATAACCAAGTGTACTACACCGCATCTGCAGTTTGGTATGTACCCGTCTCCCCTTCTGACCCTCGTAGCTTCATACTCAACGCACACCGCACCTGCAGGGGTCTCATCGGTCCCTCCCGCCAATTCGGCTCGGGCTCGATCTACCACCCAGAGCTGTACGCCCTCATCGTGGGCGCGATCCTGCCCCTACCGTTCTGGTACTACCAACGGCGGTGGCCGAACACGTGGAACAAGTGGATCTCGACGCCGGTGGTGCTGAACTCGGTGCAGTTCATCCCGCCGGCGACGGGCATCAACTACTCGTCGTGGTTCGTGACGGGCTTTATTTTCCAATATTTCGTTAGGCGGAAGAATTTCGCGTGGTGGAGTAAGTTCAATTATGTGACGGCGGCGGCGCTGGATACGGGGACGTTGGTGTGTTTGTTGTTTATTTTCTTCACGCTGCAGGTGAGTTTTTTTTTCGGGTCTCTTTTGTGGTTTGTGGGTGAGATGCTGATGATGTTTGTATGTAGGTCCCGAAGGGAGGTGTGTCTATAGAGTGGTGGGGGAACCAGGTGTGGAAGAATAGTACGTGGTGTTGCCTCAGTGTTAGAGTCGTTTCGTGTGTGTTGACTCATTGCGGACAGCGTTCGACTTCCAACACGTACCGCTACTATCAACGCCGGATACGGGTCTGCCAGGGTCATGACACGTCTTTCTCTCCCGCCTCTCTTTCTCCCTCTGTCTGGGCCTCTCTTCTATCACTGCTCCCTGCCTCGGACGTTTTCCCTGCACGCCGAACCCCACTCCCATAACACCCCAAACCCAACCCAACCAAACCCGCCGTCTCCGTCTGCGTATCTACTTGTTCTTGTGTATGCGGGTCTCTTCAGATGTACCTCCTCTTCTACTCTACCCTACTCCTCACTCTTCTCCTCATGCGGTCTCTTCCCCCCTTGGTATGCGGCACTCTCACTTTTGACGTCTCGCTTCGTCCTCCCCACACTTTCTTTTTATACATTACCCCATATACATACGTACCCAACCCATCTTCTCTCTCTGTCTCTCTCACTCGCTCTTCGTCGACTTGTGTGCGTCCGTGTGCTCCCTTTTCGTGGGTTTTTTAGGTAGTGAAAAAGATTCCCCCCTTTCATCCGTCGTCATTCGCAGGTTTCAGTTCCGTACATACTCATACAACCCCCTTCCAACCCCCTTCATACATATATCATTTTTCCATCCTGTCCTTATTCTCCTTCTGCCTTCTGCCTTCTGCTTCTGCTTCTCATTCGGTACCGTAGTGCTTCTGTAACCGAACTGCGAACCCCGAACCCCCAGTTTCTTGATCCAAACAGACCTCTTTACTTAGAGTACATACATTACTCCCAACCTCCACCATAACTTTCCACTTCAGCCTCTGCAGTCCTTTTTTTGATTCAAACCATCGGGTTCCCTTCTCTTCCTCTTCCTTCCGCCTTTTCGTTTTCGTCGTTTCACTCTTTTCTCGGATCGCAGGTCTGGTATTGCTTTTTGCAATTGCAATTGTCCCCATGTGTGTTTGTGTCCTCCTCCCTCTCTCCCTCCTTCTCTCTCTGAATCAAACAGTCCAGTGTGTGGTAATACTTAGTTAGCTATAGTGCATAGTCGTCGTCGTCAGCAGCAGCAGCAGCGAGGGGGTTGGGAGGTTATACAAGAGTTGAAAAGGTGGTGGCATGGTGACGGTGACGGTTGTGTATATATGTATACCGTATCTACGATATCCCAAATCGCAAGCCTTTCTTCCTTCTTTCATCCTCTCTTCTCTTATTTCGTGTTGTGACGCAGCCGAGGAGTCCGGAGATTGGCATGTATTCGAGGAACGTATAATATAAGCTTGGCATGCTTGACTGACAGCCGTCGTTGAAGCTTTCATTGTCATTGTCAAGCTTCTCGACGTGCAGGCTGATAACGAACCGAGACAGACAGAATGGCATTCAGACATAGAGGACACGATACGACAACGACGACGACGAGAATACGGAACAACAATTTGTGTAAAAGAGACAGCAAAGCACGATGCGATGCAGAAGAAAATAGCAAATATAAAAGATAAACGGCGGGTTCTGTGTGACGGGTGGGTTGTGAGGCGATGTGTTTGGGGAGGGGGGCTGTTTGAAAGACTACACTACTGTAAGGGGTTGAAAGGGGTGGTTCCGAATGTGAAGGGTGAAGTTGTGCGTGAATGTGGAACACAAGATGAGGATGGAAAATGTTTATAGACCGAAAGTTGAATTCAGGCATCATGGCACAGGAAGAGAGATGGGAGATGAATGAGAGGGTAGAGAGCACACTAGAGCACAGCAAGGGAGGCGAGTGGTACAAACACGGAAGGAGAGTGTGGTTGGTTGGTTTGATAAGACAGATGGAAGAAGAAATACCCAATTTGACTTCGTCGTAATAGCAGAGGAGGGGAGGAGGAGGAAGGAGAATGCTTTCGTTTCGTTTCGTTCTGATTCGTTCAAGTATTTCGTATTCCATCCGGACAGGTGTCGTGGTCCTTTCCTTCTCCTTTATACGCCGTATCTCTGGCTGAGGCGTTCCTGGATCGCAGCGGGGAACGTTGACACCTGCGCCGCCCATCCCGCAGCGTCGTGCTGCTTGAAGCCGCTGAGCAACTGCTGGAACATGGCGTTCAGCTCGGGCGAAGGCTGATTCCACCGTACGATGGCGTTACAGAACCAAAGCAAACTCTGCAAGATCAAATGAATACTGTGTGCCTGGACTTGTAACAAGCAGAGACGCGTACCTTAGCAATGCCACTCGGGTTGGTCTGGACCAACGTGCACAGACCCCTGAACGCCGAGTCTTTCTCCTCGTTGTCCCTGATCTCGTACAACGCCTGGCACCATGCCTGCGCAAAGTCTGGCAGCAGCGGCGCGATCAGCGACGGGTGCATCAAGCCGATACGGCCTATTGATACTGCTGCGTTCTCGTGGAGACTGCGTGGGGCCTTGGGATGCAGCAGAATTGGTACGAGGCGTGAAATGAGCGGGTGCACCCATTGGCGGAATTCAGCATCGTCTGTTGGTGCAGGAACAGGGACAATAAGACGACTTGAATGGAAAACGCAAATATAGACCGAGTGTGTACTTACCGCGTCCGTATCGCAAAGCAACTTCGCCGACCGACCATGCCGCGTTGTTGCAGGCACTGATAAACTCTACTTTGGGTTCCGGAGCCAATTGGGCGATCAGCTCTTGCATGATGGCGGGCATATGTGGTCGCAAAAGCGGGAAGCAGTTCATCGCCATGTCACCAATGAGCGCATATGCGGATTGCCTGACAGGCGCGTGTGGATGCTTCAAGCATACGACCAGAAGGGAGAGGAGGTTGGGATTGCTTCGCATGATGGAGGCTTCCAGGGCAACACCGAGACCTTGTGTGAGACCAGAGAGGAGGTCGAGTGCGACGACGAGGAAAGACCTATCAGGTTCGTCCATTTCTGGGTTCTGCTGGTAGGCCTGGTATTGCAGGAGTGACTGGTGGACGATGCTGGCGCATCGCTCGAAGATCGGTCCGGCGTATGGCAGGAATGCAGGGCCCATGGCAATGGTAACCGACGCGAGACACTGGCAGGCGTGAGTTAGTTGAGCATGAGTGGAGGCTAAAATTACGACGTTGAGGTACGGACCTCCAACAGTGGCACGAGATCTTCGTCATCGTCTTTGAGTTTCGACCATCTCTTGAGCAATGGTGGCATGAGAATTTCTACATATGCAGGATTTTGCAGCGCGGAACCGACTGCATCGGCGAGAGTGCCCACAGCGTCGTACAAAATGAGCATGTTCTTGTGCTGATACTTATCAAACGCGAAGACCAGGTTACGCAAGACGGGCTCGAGATAAGGTGCAAGTTCAGTGCCTGCATCTTCCTCTAGAGTTGCGAAGGCGCTGCAGCCTGCTTCTTGAACTCGCTTGTTGTTGTCAAGAACCATGCGTAACAGCTACAAGGGTAGCTGTCAACTTGTGGCTCAAACTCTCATGATAGAAGGTACGTACTCCTTCAAGTGTCGGGATAAAGAACTGATTTCTGTGTTCTTCTGATATTGGCTGCGTACACCAACTTGCGTACCGACCGAGACTCCAGCATGTTATTGACCGAACCAGAGGCTGGATACAGAACGGCAGGTCGATCAGCTTATCCTCGGGTGAACTTGGAGAGGAATGTGCATACCTTGGAATCGCTCAACATGTTGACAAGGTAAGGTATCAGTTGCGGTAGATGGGCCTCAATAGCGTCAATGCATCCTGTGATGAACAGAGACGTCAGTGCTAGGTCCACATGTCACTGAGAGGCACTGAAAGCGTACCTTCTGCCATAGCACCCAAAGCCAAAATACCGCTTTCCCGCTGAAGCCAATCCTCACTCCAAAGCTTTGCCCGCAGCGGCTCTAGAAGCACATTGAGCAAATCTGCACCGAATCGAACCGCTAAAACGTCCAAGGCGGCAGCGGCACACTTCCGCAGATTCCACTCGGTCGACATCTCCTCTGCGAAGTCGTCGTCATCCTCGTCGAACCCTTCGTCATCATCAGACTCCAGTTCCTCGCCGTACGCGCCGATGCGTGGCTGCTTGTTGCCGCTGTCGTCTCCGTTTGCGTCGTGTTCGAGACCGTGACCTTTACTGCCGCCATAATGTCTAGGCTTGATGTCGGTCTCCTTGTCTGGTACGTCCGCATCCTCAAGGTCGCCTTCAAGCCACAATAGATCGTCCTCTCCGTAGACCATGCAGTCCAGGAGGACAGGCGCTACCTTAGCGAGCAAGGGGTGCAGATAAGGTGCCAGATCTGGATCTTCGGCAAACGTGAGCCAAAACTCGCAAGCTTCGAGCGCGACGTTCTCGTGCTTGTCCTTGGTCGAGTAGAGCATGTACTCTGCGACGTTGGCCATCTCGGGCATGAGTTTCTCCGGGCGCGACGCGAGGAGGAGGACGAGAGCTTGACAGACATGCCGCCGCACGGAGGGGTCGTCGTCGGAGGCGCGCTTGAATAGACAAGCAATAAAGGCGTCTATGTGGGTGAACAGCGCCTGGGATCCAATGGGCACGAAGTAGGAGAGGCAGGCAATGGCGTGTGATCGCATTTTAGAGGAGGGGTGTTCGGAGAGAATGAGGAATTTGGGTATCATGAACTCCAGTGGCCATGTACCGTTCATCTCGACGTCCAGTTTGCGCGGGTAGTCTTCGCAAGCTTTCTCTAATACATTGAAGGCTGCCTAGAATGATAAGATCGGATATGAGTTCATTGTCTAGGGGAAATTAGACTTGGAATGAAGGGAGGTGCAGGCGACGCCCATGAGGGACCACTAGAGATCGTGAGTGCACATGAGAGAACAACGTCGTCATATGACTTCATATGTCCAATAGGCACAATGACCGCATAGAGCATCAATGATTGAGCTTTCTTGCATACGATCGACACTCAACGCATCTGCGACGGCTCTGCGCATCGACTCCCTCGCTCATTCGACCTCTTGCAACAGACGCGCATGGCCTTCCTCTAACTCGCCACATGCATAAAAGACGAGAGGTCTTATTCCTCCACCAGGGCTCCCAGCAACGTCGATAGCGTCCTTTCGACCCCTCTGGAGCCACTCATAACAGCCCTGTCCTCCCGATCTGCAATAACGAGCACAAAGAATGAGCTCACCTCCTGTTGATCAAGATTTGTTGAATCTAATGTCTGCACGAGCTGTGACAGACACTCGGGCCAGTTTTTGGGCTCTAGGATACCCAGGAAGGCGACAATGTCTTGACCCGCGGCATTCCGAATCATAGTCGCAGGGTCATTAAAGGCTTGTAGGACGGCGGCTTTCGTAAAGGCAACAATTTCCGAGGTGGCTCTGAGGATGCTCCTTGCGTTGTTCTTGAGGAGGTAGCCTGCAATGGTTCGAATACGATCTTCTTCCTGGGGCATGGAAGCGAGGATATAGGCTAGATAGGCCACATAGTCCGGCGATTTCGTAAATGAGTTGAGTTTCTGAGTACGATGGGAGGCTCAGAGTGAGAACCGCGCAAGGGATATCAATTGGATATGAAGGCACGTACATGTGTAATAGTGCGTTGGACCTCCGAGTTCTGGGTGTCGGTAGATTCATGGATTGTTTGCAAAATATCCTGGAGGCTGAGCTGCGAAGGAGCCCAGGTGTTCATGATGGGGGTAGGATACGCGTTTTGGAGAGTGGGGCCGGTGTAGGAACGCGTCGAGGAGAGAATGAGAGCGGCTGTGGATGAGACGAAAGGAGAGAGAGTTAGCGGATTAATGGGACATTCAAAAGACCCAGGCAGGGAGGAGGAACTTGAAGGCAGGTCCGAGTCGCTCAGCCTGGTTGGGCGTCGGGCGTCTACTGCCCCTCCCCTGCGTCTGTGGGCCAGTACTGTTTGTTGTGCTCACCAGCATTACGTAAGCAGTGCACCATCGCGGATAATCGGTCGCTCGTCTTCCTCCTCGCGCGAAGTCTGCTTTTTATCCATCGTTCGTCTGCAGATAGTTTACACGAAAATACACTCCTTTGCTCGTTCACCAGGCTACGCTGCTGATCACCGTGCACGCCAAAGAAGAAACCGGTTGCTCTCCCTTCTGAAACACACACGACACCTCCAGCAACCAGGGATCATTAAACCCGCCTTCTAACGCCACGAGATTGCGAAGCTCCTTCTTGCTTCGATGAGTAGATTGTCCCATGCGTATGCCAGGTGCACAGATTGTCCCCACCCAAACGAGCTGTGACGAAAGGCTGCTGTTGAAACCCGGTGCAACGCAAAAGCTTGTTCGTTGATACACCGCACCTTCCACCTTCACTTCGCACACGCGTCATGCCTTTATCGTTGGACAAAGCATGCCTTGAGCTGAGATCACCGCCAAAGCGCCGATGTTCAACTTTGAACTTGGGCCAAAGACGGACAGCCGTGCATTCAGACGGAAATTAAATCGATGAACATATCATATTGCGATGTTCTGTTGGTCGGATGCGCACCGTCCGCTTGCTCATTCGTGTGGCACGATGTCGCCCGGTATGTGATTGTCAACGTGATTCAGGGCTGGGGAGGCATCTCTATCAATGCCCACGTTCATCCGGAACGCAGGACATGAATTATCTTGCAGGAGGGAGAGTCTGATATCAGGATGAGCATCTTCGACAATACAACCCAATGAAGAACGACGAGACTAACTGGGAATCTAGTACATTCCGGCCATCCCGCAATCCATTTACGGACCTGGTATTCCGAACTCGGTTGTATTCTAGCAATAGGCCACTTCTATGCTATCAAGTTCTGAGCTTCTCTACGTAGAACTTTCACTTCACAATTGTGACCGGCGTAGCAGTGCCGGAAGCAGGCTGAGAACCGCTGGCAGACCCCGGTGAGGGCACATTCCCCGTGGGGTCACGAAGATATTCTCGGAAGAACGTCCTCCAATTTGCCTTTGACGGTACAAAGTGACCTGTAGATTGCAGACATGAGATTACCGGAATGACGACACACTCAGAGTGCCTACCCCCGTCGTGCCATTCGACCCGTTTGTTCTCGGAGACATCAAGAAGCGTCTTCGATCGCTCTTCGACCACAATCACGTCGGTGCGGCCAAGGACGTGCAGAGTCGGAGTGACGAAGGGCGTGTCAAAAACAGCATCACCGACGGTCCCCTTCGGTCGGAAACCTGCCACGGCCACGCAGAACTTCCTATAGGCATAGTGGCGAGATTAAAACACGTGTAGACAAGATGATCGCGGGTTCATACAACGGTGGATGTGGCGCTTCGCCGTTCACAAGGAACTCGGGTCGACTATGCGGACGCTCGAGCTATCGTCAGACTCGTCAATATTCGCGTGTGGTAGGATCAGC
This sequence comes from Steccherinum ochraceum, assembly GCA_004332605.1. NCBI lineage: Eukaryota > Fungi > Basidiomycota > Agaricomycetes > Polyporales > Steccherinaceae > Steccherinum > Steccherinum ochraceum. The sequence continues at coordinate 62,752 of RWJN01000123.1, read as the reverse complement.
GTTGATGATACGTACAAGCGCAGCGAGCAAGGCGGCCATTGATGCTCCTTGGCTAGAGGACGATATATGAGGACACGTTGCAAGTTCTGTTCAATCTTGATGTACGCTTTACAGTCGAACGACGAACCTCACCTGAACCCAAACACGCCCTGAGTGACGAAAACGGGAATCGCAGGTCAGCCAAGCTAACTCGAGTACTTCCTCCTGTCCCGGAGATAGAGTGTCTTACTCACCTCATACCGGTCCTTTTGCAATACGTCCCTCAGCAGCGCGATGCTCGCCTCTATCCCAATCGTCTGCTTCCGCTCCGGGTCTGCCTTCCACCATCCGCGTGGCTGTAACGCAGGATCCACCTCTGCCGCTTCGGAGGCACCCAGCTCTTCAGGCGTGTTGAACGAGGACGCCATGTCCGCTGGAGACAGAACAAGTGGTGCGTCCAAGAATACTGGCGTGAGGATCTTCGTGTCAATGAGGGAAGTGAAGAGACGCAAAAGGGAACGGACCAAAGTCTATGTCTTTCCCACATGCCTTGCGCACTGCACCCATCTATACCGTGTCAACCTCTCTATAAGCTTCCGGTAAGAAGAAATAGGACATCAGGAACGGACCCTCTTGCTGAAGATCGTTGCGCTCTGCGCGTATCTGGAGGACAGAGATCGCACAGTAAGCCTCTGGTCATTCCTCGTATATTTGCGTATGAAACACTCGCCCGTGAAGCATTAGAACCTTGCGCGTGTTACTTGCCGCCATCACTGGTCAAGGCCGCACCTTTGGCCAGAGAAATTCGGTGAGGAATGAGATCTCCTCCGCATTACCTTAAGATAGATGCTTGAACGACTGACCGCCAACCGGAATACGTTGAAAGTGGTCGTGTAGATCTAAAAGCGTATTGATAAGCTCCACGACGTCTCATCTAACGACTGCTACTCGCTGCGAGAAAGTCTTAGCAAGTACCTACCGCTCACGTTTTCTTTGCGTGTTGCACGTAGGTAAGAGTAAGCAAAGGTTGGACAGTTGAACTACATGTTATTTCCCCGGATCCCAGCGGTACCGGTCTCGGCTTCGGGTTTTGCCACCAGTGATGCAGAATGAGGCGCCAAGAGAGGCGCACTTGACTAGTCTTGACTTTCATCTTCACTCTCCAGCGACCTCTTACTTACGCCTCTTCTCTTGTAAAGGCACCGAGAGGAGATATTATGCGTCACGCGTCAAGCTTGGAATTCCAAGACTGTGTCATACGAAACACCTCTCGCGGAAAACTGGAGTTCTGAATCACTCCCTCCCTTGCTCTCATACCCCTCTTTCGAACGCAGCTCTCCGCTTGTCATGAACGCACAGCCCACCAAGAGGAATCGCAGCTACGATCAATGTACGAACGTCGGCTGCGAGATTACCACAGCTGAAGGGACGCATTTGCAAGCATGCAGAGCGTGTGGGGTCGCACGGTACTGTGTAAGTTGGATTCTGTGGCTTGACTTTGAGGCTTGTTCGGTTCTTATACTGGTCTTCAGTCTAGAGAGTGTCAGAAATCTGACTGGAAGACTCACAAAAAGCAGTGCAAAAAGCATCAAGATGCTAGTAACAGACTCAATAACTCAGAGGATCCCTCGCTGCAGAATGCCTATGCCAGAGTGACCAAGTGGATTCTGCGTCACCGTCCTGCTCTTGGCGAGGCCCTGATCTCGTCCTTCGACCTTCCCAACAACCCCTATGCCCACCGCCGACAGATCCTGGAGGTCACCGCAAGGTATCTTCCCGATGTAGACGACGAACACTGTTTGGTCCTTATGAGTGTCCGACGGGGCGACCTATCCGCTACTGCACAACCTTACTTCGTCGAGTTGGTGCAGCAAAGGGAAACCTACGAGGAGCTGAGTGTTCGCGCGGATCCCGATGTATACGGCACTGGACTGGTCCTTTTGATGGTTCACCATGGTGATGTGCAACTGTTTGCACGTTCGCTGCCAATCACGTTTACATCGGAGAGAGGAATTGCAGAAGTGGAGGAGGACAGGGTGTGGAAAGCTGAGCTGTGGAAAAGGACGGACAGCTTCCGGTGACCGATGTTGGCGTCTGAGTCGAGCACACTCGCAACAGTGTCGTAGGTAGGCTAGTACTCTCTGTTCTTGCTCTGTCTGTTGCTGACGATGTTCGCTTTCTGGTCAATCTCCCAGTGTTACACAATGTTCTGTTTATCTATCCCTCGTGACATATACAATATCGTTCTTATGACCATCAAGTCCCGATGCGGAGTCCGCATGACGTTTGCAAACAGTACTGCTTTCACCTTTGGTCGACTCCGTTGCTATATGCGTTTCTGAAGGGCCGTCTTGCCTTGATCTTGGTCGTTTGGTCTTGCCTGGATAGCGGCGTTGGGCGCATCAATATGACGGTCGATCTGATCGCGGCCCCGCCGTTATGATCCCGCCTCGTGTAGCCCCATAATTTCAAATCCCTTTGGTGGCCACGAGACATTTGATGGTTGCATAAAACTCATCTCTATTTCTGAACTCGTCGTATACCACCCTATACTACCGCGTAGTCTCACCTTCACGCTTCAAATTACCTTTTGCCACGATGACTCCGCAGCCTCCGAAGAAGGATCGCTCCTACGACCAATGTAACAACATCGGCTGTGAAGTTACTAGCGGCGATGGCAGACGATTACAAGCATGTGCTGGATGCGGGATCGCTCGATACTGTGTACGTCCATCCTATTTTCTAGGGCATTCCGCAACCTGTGTTGACACCAAGGAAAAGTCCAAAGTCTGCCAAAAATCGGACTGGAAGAACCACAAACCCGCCTGCAAAGGGCACCAGTTCGCCCGCACCCGCCTGAGCCAACCAGGCGGCACGAAAAAAGAAGACATTTACATGCGCGTGAGCAAATGGATCTTGAAGCATCGTCCGAGCTTGGGAGACGCGATGGTCTGCTCGTTCGACATCCCGCACAACCCACACGCACAGCGTCGACAAGTCCTCGAAGTCGACGCGAAGTACCTGCACGACCAGGACGACGAGCGGTGTCTCGTGATCACTGGCATTCGGCGGGGCAAATTGGACGATTGGGTGAAGAACATGGGAGGGCAGTTCGCGTTGGCGGCGGAGCAGAGACAGAGCTACGAGGAGCAGAGTGTGAGGGCGGACCCGGAGGCGTATGGGACGGGACTGGTGTTCTTGCAGGTCATGCAGGAGCATGATCTGTTGTTCATGCGTTCGTTGCCGATTACCTTCGATCTGGAGATGGCGGGGGAAGTGGTTCCGAGGAAGGATTCGGAGTGGCAGGATGCCTTGTTGAGGAAGACGGGATGTATCCCGCTGATCCAGGCTGGACTGGCGCATACCCATTGCGAACACTGCAACCATTGAAACTCTCCTCGCAAAGTCACTAGTATTAGTAACGTTGATCTATATCTTATACTTCATCAATACCATTGTACTACTACCATCTTGTATAATTAGTGGAGGGTATAGCAGGGATATCCAATAAATACGCGGCGAAGATACAACCAATAAGTTAGTGCGATTGAGATCCCTAAAAAATGCTTAATGATCGTCAGAAGTAGGTCCATCCGCCAATTCCGATATAAGATCGTGCAACCCGAGTTCTTGCTCAATCTGCGGAAACGATGGTGAGAACGTGAAGCTTTGGAGTGGGGATGATATAATCACCTCTCGTTTCAGTTCTGCATCTTCTTGTCCGGCTGACGATCCGAAGACAGCGTCAATCTCTTCCAGAGAGACGTTGGCTGTTTCGGGGACAATGTATGTGGACCAGAAGTACCCAATGAAGCATGCTAGTGCAAATGTAACGAACGTAAGCCTGAAAAGACTGAGTAAGTATCGTATTCACTGTTGAAGAGTGAAATACGAGACGTACGATGGAGATATATCCATCATCTCGGGAGTGATGAGTCCAATCAAGACTAGATTTAGAAGTCAGTCAACGGTTTGCAGAAAGTGCTACGGAAGAGCTCACAGTTGTTGGACCAATTCGACGCCGTGGCGAGCGAGACACCCTTGCTGCGAACCGACTGGGGAAAAACTTCACTAGGGAGAATCCATCCGATCGGGCCGTAACTGATACCGTACGCCGCGGTGAAGGTATATACGCAGCCTACTGCAACCCACGCAGCTGTGACATGTGAAGGCCAATCACTTTCGTATGTGTGGACCTGCAGATGACATAAATCAGTGTGTGTATGAGATACAGAGTCCGACGTTCATGAAAATACGCACTAGCATTGCGATTGTCAGGTGGGACAAGCACATCGCAGCGCTCCCCCATCTCAAAAGTGGTTTGCGACCTGAAAGACATCCGTCATTAGATCACTTAGTGTAGATTTTGGAATACCAGTCAGCTCACCGAGACGGTCGATGTATATGATAGTTGGGAAAACAGCTATGAACTGCACAATCCCGATACCACCAGACACCAAAAGTGTGACATTGTCGCCTTGCATACCGATCTCCTTCATCAGCATCGGTCCGTAGTACAACAGTGCGTTGATACCACTCCACTCTAAGAAGATCAAGAAGTCAGTGAGAGCGAGTAACATCCACGATACAGAAACAACGTACGTTGAAAGAACATCATCATGATACCAATGAACGTCCTCTGGATATACTTCCTGCTGAACAGCTGTTTCCATGCTCTCACTTCTGCGTGAACAGTACCTTCCTTGGAGCTGAGACCGAAGGTCTTCTCCACCAGGAGCGCTTCGGCACGCATTTCAAGCAGTTCAACTTGTAGCAAAGGATCCGTGGACGCTTCTGCACGTGTCCGCATGCGTAGCTTGGCGAGCGAGAAGAGAGCTTCGTTGTTCCGGCCATGGCTGACTAGTAGTCTAGGAGAAGCAGGGAGGAAGATGCTGCCGAGGCCGAGGAGGACTCCTGGGATAATCTGAATACCGAGAGGCGTGCGCCAGGATATTGAGCCGGGCACTGTCAATCGTCCATATCAGTTTCGTGATTGCTGAGTCGCGGAGAGAAGCGCACTTACAGTCGCGCGTGAAGTATCCTGTCCAAAATCCGAGCACAGCACCCAGCACGATTGAGAACTGTTCAAGTGCCATCAAGGATCCGCGGACCTCCGGTGGACTGATTTCGGCCATGTAGAGGGGGGACAGCATACTGCGGTGCAAGGTGGGTACGGCAGGAGCTACGAGGGACGTGTCACTAACCTGAGTGCACCGACACCAAGACCTCCGATAGCACGGCCGACAATGAGCTGTGGTATGCTTCGCGCGATGAATTGTATCGTCGATCCCAGACAGAACACGACTGTGACCTTCTGAGACTCGTGACACTTGTGTTCGAGGAATCGGATGCGTACTGCATGCAGTCATGATAGACTGTCGTCTTGAGAACCCATCGGCGAGAATTCCAGCCGCCAACGCGCCAACCAAAGATCCCAGCTCCAGCATCGCCGCTGCGAGAAGAACAATGAGCTACGACGAACATCATAACATCAAGATGGTCGGGTCGGGATGGCAAACGCGCGGCAGGACAAGAGACAACGCACTCATGAGGCCCTTCTCCCAGCTCGTCACGGGGAATGTCTTCACAAAGTCCTTCATGACAAGTATATTCGCGATGACACCTTGATCATAACCGAATGTGAGACCGCCAATGGATGCGAACACGGCGCACGCGAGGGCGAAATAGTTGTTCTTGAGACCTGCTAAACCTTTCGGTCCGTACGCATAGGTGTAGGAAGTGCCGTCGGTGTGAACGACGAGTGTCCCGCCGTGAGGTGTCGCATGATAGGTTTCCGGTGGAAGGAGACTATGTGTGCTCGCTTGACTGGGCTCGGAGGAGAGAGCTACATAGCCTCTTTCGCTATGACCAGCCTGGAGAGGGAAATCAGTCAGACGCGAAGGGTAAAAGTAGAAAGAGACTGACCATTGTGCAAAATGTAGGTCGCCGTTGTGTAAGGAGGTGGTTGCGGTGGCCTCAGTGTCGGCCCCGCGTGCGATGTAGGTGTTAGGACGGAGGAGGAGGAGGAGAAGAAGAGGGAGACTGACGGAAGGCTCAGCAGCATCCGAAGCGCGTCGGCAATATCCGGAATGGGCGCCTATTGCACCGACGGTCCGAAGGCCAAACTCCTTGAATTTCTCTTGACAACGTTTCTCCAAGTCCCTTACCTCTCCCTCTCACCTTGGTTTCAATATACAACAATCACCTGTCACGGCAACCCCCTTCTCCTGAGTCTTTGAACTGGCCAGCGATTTCGGCCCACTCTGTTTGCAAGCCCAGAATCTACTAGAACACTCAAGCTCAAGCTCCGGCGCAGACATCCACGAAGAGAACTTCGCTGATCGGTCAGCAGGAAACGTGCGGAAGAGCCTGTTTCTTGAGTCGATGACAGCAAAGATTGGGCAAAAGGCGGGGTGTGCACTGGTGTGCATGCGAGCTACGGACCGAGGGTGGATACAGAGACGCAGCGGCTGCCAGCCTGCTGGACGACGATGCTTGTACGCATGGCTCTATGTACGCACTGGAAGTCTGAATGATCTTGAATAGCTATTCACTAAAAGCGTTATGAGAAAGATGACTACGTCCTTCCGCCAATTCAACGATGTTGAAATGTAAAGTTACCATGTAAGTACATACCGGCACTGTACCAGTCAGCAGCAAGAGCGCCGTGTGGCCGCCTTACTTAGGTCGCGTAACGCGCTGGCTTTGGTTCCCGAATCTATACAATCTACCCCAATCAGTGCTTTTAGAGAACAAGTTCTCTGTAGAAGGCACCTCGTTATACTCTAACGAGGAAGTATCGTGGTGATCACGATGACCGCTACCCCACCTGAGGTGAGCATCATCCCAGTTGGCTATGAACGCGAGCAGTGAAACCGTCTACTTGACAGGCTACCGTGATACCATCCCACCTTCGCGCGCCGCAAGAGGTCTACGAGGAGATCTTCTCTCATCTCGCGAAACCATCTCTCAGTCGTTGCGCCCTCGTATCGCATTTGTGGTCCATCTCAGTGCGGCGCACACTCTTTCGGGCAATATCCATCGACGAGACACACCCCACTTACAACCTGGCAGGGTTGCTGGAGGGCATTTCATCCGGCCAACTCGACCGGATCGTGTCTTGTGTTCAGGAATTGTCCTTGCAGGGGTCCAAATTGGGACGATTTGATGCTCACGCGTCGCGTCGTTCGATCTCTGAGTATACGAAGCTGAGCCCGGAGGTCGTGGCAGGCTTGTTGGACGACCTACCTTCACTGCAAATCCTCACTCTATGCCACTTCCACGTGACAGAGCTTCGGACACCGCCGTCTCTCCCTCCTTCATATTCTTTACGCCGTCTCAAGCTCATAGGAATCACGTTCTTCTTTCCGTCCTGGAAATACACCTACGACCTTGCTCGATTGGAGAAAGACTTGACTCGCGAGCCATGCGGTCTCATTGACCTTCTGAACCTCTTCACTCGGATAGACACGCTACATCTCGAAGACGTCGACGCATCTGCCGGCAAAGAATTACTCGAATACAAAGAGGACCGACGCATGGCCCTTGCGGAGCAAATTCTGCAGAAGAGACTATCTTCTCTTCATATCGAGACGTTGGAGACAACAACAGTCTGGTTTTTCAAGCAACGCGTGGTCATGGGGTTTATGAGCGGTCTACGTACTCTGAAAGTGGTGGAAATTGGGGACTGGTCCAGTGAAGCCACGTTTACGGCCTTCCTCAAGGCAGTCGGCCATTCCCTCGTCGAACTGAGATTCAAGTTCGCCAAAGGCGTCCCTCAGTTCTACAGACGTGATGTAAGCGGCCTTTCTGTTCATTACTGCAGACGACTGAGTCGTATTTATGAAGCAGCAGCTCGATCTATCTACCTCCATGGACCTGCGGATCATACGAATATTCGTCGATAGGGCTCAACTATTTGTTCCCAACTCGGTTGCTCCTCTCATTCAGTCGCTATTCGCTAAACCTCCACCCTGTATCTCCGAGGTCTACCTCCACATATTCATACCCACAGGACAGGAAACAAGCAGAACTCTCCTTGGAGTGCAGGGGATGCAATGGGAGGCCGTGGATGAACGACTCAACAATTGTGGAAAGTTGAAGAAGATGGAGGTTTCTTTCCGGGCAGAGGCTCCGCTTCTTGAAACAGAGCGAGCACAGCTTGAGGCGTTGGAACAGAGACTGCCTCTTCTGCAAGACCGCAACCTGCTTCACTGGGAGATCTGTGAACGACGTGCATAGTTCATGGTCAGTAGTACCCCCACTAGCTTGCACCACTCCGGTACTCATTCCTTCCAGGACGACACCGTCCGTTGCCCCGTTGAACGTTGAACGCTGTCCGGGGCCCTCTAATCTTCTTACAAAGTCTAGCTTATTTGCAGATCTCTGCCATTGACTTATTGTGTTCGGGCACCGTATCGAATACTGTTCTGATGTCCATGATACACAATTCTATCCCAGTGACTGCTATTCGTATACCCTCATGGAAAGGGTGCCCATGCTTCGTGTGGCTACTTGGACGTTCAAGCTTTCACTGCAGCCGGGCATCATGTGCATGGAGTCATAGATTTCGATATGAAGAAAGTGGACGTTAAAGGAACGATTGTCGTGAAGTGCGAGCACGACAGCGACGTCTACATCAACGAGGGAGAACGACAGCTCAGAAGCCCTCGACGAAGCGGCTTCCTCCAGCGCCCTGAGTTTGGCCTTGGCCCTGACCTCCTCCACCGGACGGTCTGCCACCCTGGCCGCCACCAGTGTTACCGGAATTCCCTCCACTGTTTCCACCGCTGTTTCCACTCGTGTTTCCACTCGTGTTTCCACCTGAGGTGCTACTGCTGCCCCCAGTAGTGCCTTGAGTGGTGCTGCCAGGAGGCTTGCCGCCGCCTCTCATGTTGACAGGGACGCCGACAGGACCGCTGCAATTGCCAATGAGAGTAACACATCAGTCGGGGCTGAGAGAAGGTAGTCAATACATACATTGCACGAGCTTCAAGTGTGGCCATCTCTCGAGCATGAATGACGCTGAGAACGTCGCGGAGGACGAGATTGACATTCTGACCGCGGGCGGCCAGAACTTCCCTCATGGCGAGGTCAGAATGATCGCTACCATCGTTGACCTGCGACGGAAACAGAGGGAGCGCTGCAGTGGAGCTGACAGCGACAGCCAGAACTGTGGCAATGACGGTTGAGAAACGCATGTTGTCAAAATTGTACAAAGCGGTGGCGGTGGTGGTGAGGACGGTCGGGACGACGTGCGATTGTTGACGTTGCAAAGTTGTCGTCAGGCTATAGGTAGCAGAAGGCGAGTGAGGAGCAGAACACCACTGAGAAGCAACTCAAGCTCACCTGCCAGAGCCTATGAAGGAAGTGTTGTAAGTACGAGAGCACCGGGCTGAGGTCCTCTACCTGGTCAAATTACCGTATTTATACCCAGAAGAGAAATCGCCAGCCCGCGATTTTTCATGCTCGGTGTCCTGATTGAACCGAAACCACCCATAGCATCTGTACGCGAGGTTGACGACCTAAGACTGTACCGTTCCCATCGTGGAACTCATGTCTCAGTTGGAATCTCCTTGGCTCGACGACGATGGGGCAACGGGTGACGGCAGTGGAAGGCTGGAGCGGAAATGATTGGCCAGGAGGTCTTGTTTCCTCCAAGCGAAGCTGCAACGTTCCACACTACCAACTGAGACCATGATGAACATCTGCGCGGCGTATAAGCTTAGGAGCGGACAGATTTACGAAGATTGTCACCACGAACCTTTCAGATGCTTTGTATTGTAGTCCAGTCTTGTTCACAGGAATCCGACGCATTGATCACGTGAAGGAAGTGATAGATGAAATGTACGGAGGAATGTCAGGATTCTCTATACTTATGGACCCGTACTCACCTTCGATCTGCTTCGGTGTCAGCCGTCTGCACGTTGTGTAAGAAAAATCAGTCCAGTTCTGCTTTGACAGACGCGAATTCGGGAGCGATACGTACCTACGAAAGAAGAACAATGATCAGTCGAGTTGTTCTCGTCGGACTGCCCGTCAGTCTCGGATGCAACGGCAGTCCTCCATGAACGACTCCAAATTGACTCGGGCTGAATCCCATATCAGACTGTGGCCACGGTGATGGGGAAATGACATGGCATTGAACCGCTCCGTGACCTAGGATTTGGACCGGTCAGCCCAATTAATGGCCTGTATTCGTGTCGGGCGTATACCCACAACAAAGGAATATGCATGTCAAGAAGTATTCCCTTCTTGCTCAGTTGTCCTAGATGCCGGTGTAACGAACCAGAAGCCGGTTTCTTGAGCTGCCCCGAGGTTACAATCTGAGTCCCGCACCGGCTTTCGCGCAAGCAATATGAGACACGGGCTGATAGACCTACAGCCAGTATGACCAGCCAAGCACACGCCCTCACAGAGTCACGTAGTAGCTCTCACATACTCAGTCGACAGTGTGACTAGGTCGGCTTATCGTGATATCCTGGATTGAGACACGCATGCCAGTGAGTGCAAACGAAAATGTGCGAGATAAAGGTAACACACCTTCAAGTGCACTTCCACCGAGCAGTGTGAACGTAATAAGGCCAAGAGTGAGACTATATAAACGTGTCTCCCTCGCTCTCAGTGCTTCATGGCTCCATGATCATCGACACATGTCGTTCGACGTCGATACCCAACCGGTCCAATCATTCTAGCATGTGCGCCCTCTGTATGTAGTGGGGGATCGGGACTCAGCGGTGCGCAATTCTATTGATCTATATTGCCTGTATACGCAAATAATCGTCGTCAACGTTCGACCGGTATTGAGGAGAAGGATCCTCACCGACTTCAAGTACTGGTTTGGTTCGAGTTTGGTTGCCACCAGCAAGAAGCGTCGCCGAACTTCAAGTTGCGAAAGTCCTGCGAACCGGTTGGACGGGAATGCCCGAAATCAGCGTCTAGCAATATAGCACCGTCCCTCACCGTCCTCCTCGTCGCCCTTCTGCCGCCATCGTCCACCTTCTCTTCCCGCCTCCACGCTGTCCTACCATGGACAGACGGCGGATTTTTCTTCTTCTCTGCACATTTGTTCTTGTCGTCTACGCCCAAGATAATACCACAGTCGGCCCACCCAACAACCAATCCGTCCTCAACCCAAATGGCGAAGATCCCTCCGATCAGTCTGTATCCCGACTTCATTGCAACGAGTTGTCGTGCTTATACCCCTACAGTAGCTTCCCATGGAATCCAATTCTGCAATACCGACCGTCCTTTGCCTCGTCTCTCCCCATCCAGATCCTCATGACAGGCATCGTCTTGACCCTCACTTCTGTCCTCCTCATTCACCTCGTCTTCACCGCACAATACCACTGGCCCCTCGCCCCCGTCAACTTCGCCCTCCAACTTTCCGCTGTATTCACGCTCCTCGTATCTCTCATTGCTACTCTGCAAGTCGTCCTCACCACCGCCGCCAAAGAGACGAAAAGCTGGCCGTACATGATGAATTATGTCGCCGTCGACATCCCTCCTCTGGAGAATAACGACGGTTGGGGGACTGGAGAGCTCGCTGCGTGGCTATTGATGAACGCAACGACGTCTGCGTTGATCCAAGTACGTGTTCCTGCTCCTCTTTTCACTGTGCTTGGTATGCTTGGCGTGCATATGACTACGACCATGCACGCACTCTACCTACCGGGCGCTGTCTGCTCAGGATGGCATCCTTCTAATTCCGACGAGCACTCTGAACTGACGACACCTATTTCGTCTTCATAGATAACACACATACAGTTCCTCACGCTCCTCTTCCCTTCCGGCCTAGAGCGTCGACTTATCTTCGCCCTGCTTGGTCCCTTGGCCATCGTAGCCGCCATCATGCAGCTCCTGCCGATGCAGAACTCCGACACGATCACCTCCTTCGCCAACGCCGTGCAAAACGTCTGCAACGCCACGCTCTCGCTTCTATTCACCGCTTCGCTCTTTATCTGGGGCTTCCTCGTGAATGCAAAGCAGGCTTGGCGAACGGACGGGGGCACGGCCGCGTTCGGCGCAGGTGCGCTAACCTTGGCCTTGGCGTCGACGGCGATCACGTTCGTGTATATCCCACACAAGGACCAGTACGCTTGGATGCCCGGACTGATGTGGGCCGTGATTCTGTGGCAGAGCTTTTTGGGATGGTGGTGGTGGGTCGGAGCAGGGATGGGCGTCGGAGAGGTGGAAGATCTGATGAGGAGGGAGGAAAAGAGACGAAAGAAGCGGAAGATGAAGTTGTTGAAGCGGAAGGAGAGGAGGGAGAGGGCGCAGACGTTCTGGAAGGACGTGGCAGGCGCGTTTGGGTACGAGACGAAGAACACTTCTCAGGTGCAGGATGGAGCCGTAGAGGACGCCGCTGCTGAGGAAACACAACATTCAGAATGTGAGGCTACCCCACATGGCGAGCGGACACGAAGACGAAGCAATGAATCACTGCAGTCCACCTCAACGGTGGCACCACATGGCTTCATGAACCGAGTCCTCTCTTACCGAGCTGGGCGGACGGTATACGGATGGTTCCTCCTACTACGACATGCCCATCTCACTGCAGCACGAGACCAAGCTGTTGAAGCTGTCGAGCGAATACAGCAGGTATACGGACGAGAAGGTACCGAACGTCAGCAGGCCGACGGGAACCCTGGAGTGGTAGGATGGGGACTGGGTCACTATGGTATCTCGCAGATGGTTGCGGGCGGGGAGGCAGCTGCGGCTGAGGGGAGGGATCGGACAGTTGTAGGCAGCGACGACGAGTACGTGGATGAGGACGAGGACGAGCATGAGAATGAGGAGGATCTGGAAGCGGGGAAGCATGGAGGCGGCGGAGATGCGGAGGCTCGGGACAAGTCACCAAGTACGCGGCGGAGAAGGGGCAGACGGCGGAAGCAGACAGACGAGGAGGACATGGGCGAGGTTGAGAGGCCAAAAGTTGAAGCGCAGAGTGCGCCGGGTCAGGAGGAGGAGACGGCGCGAGATGCGCGACCGACGTCGATGTGGTGGTGGGGGCCTCTGCGGCGGTGGCGGCTGCAGGATCGGACGGTGTATTCATGATATCCATGTTCTGTGATTCCTCCTGTGATGATGTGTATTTCTTTCGCTGTATTCTCTACCTGCACGCTTGTCTCTCACTAGTATACGACGCCATTCATGCCTTGGGACAATTCAACCTGGAACCATGCCGTCTGATGACTGTAACCTCGCTTACGTGAACGTCACCAACTTGTTATCAGCAGCTGAGCTCATGGTTTCTTCCACGACCACCACTTTCGCGACTTCAGCTCCAGCCCTCTTGCAGAACAGGAAACTGCTATGCTCTTTCTCAAATGCCTGGAATGTACGACGCAGCGACAGCGCAGGGAACACCGATCACTTCCTTCTGCTCTCTTATCGTTGATAGAGCGCGAAAATTTCAGCCATCGCGGCCTCTGTATTCGGTCCCAACAATTGTGAGATACGCATCTACCAACATCGTCATACCTGCTCATTTCTGACGTCAGGCCTAGGCCTGAACCAATGCGACCAATGGCGACCTTCCTCTGCGTTGTTCAAGCGTAAAACAAATCCGGAGGTTCCTTGTGCCAGTGGAATCGCTTGTTGCGGCGTGCCTCTCTAACTGCACGCGAGCAGCGATGACAGGCCTTCCCTGATTGCACCTACACGGAAAAAATGTGCTTCGGTTCGCAGGCAGAAGACCAGACGGATATGAAATGCGCACGGACGTTTGTTCGTTTTTGAACGCCTCTCCCTCGCCTTTCTCGTGTTGGCTCTGGTCCCTCACTCCGTCTTCCCTTTGACCGTATTTCCCTACATCTCAAAGCAAGATGCGTGCTTGGACTGGTATTGCTGCTGCGGTGAGTATATCGTCTTCTTGCACGTCGCGCTATCGTGTTGAATGCGAGTCTCCTTGGCAACGCGTCGTTCTAGCTGGCAGCCTCCGTGGCGGTCTCTGCCAAAAACATCGTCGTCACTGTCGGTGGAAACACGACGTCCAACGCGACAGCTGTCTTCAACCCCGCGCAGATCTTCGCCGAGCTGAACGACATCGTCTTCTTCAACTGTAAGTACTACTCCCCCGCCCACATCGCGCTCTTTTCGCCGTCCTCACCGTTACCATGTTCTTCTCAGTCACCGAAGGCAACCACACCGTGACCCAATCGTCCTTCGGCAACCCGTGCATCTTCCTCGACTTCACCAACAGCACTCAGCACGGTTTCGACTCGGGCTTCCGCAACGCCGGGAATGGCAGCAACGTCACCATCCAGTCCGTCCCGATCACGCCTGAACTTTTGAACCAGACCATCTGGTTCTTCGACTTCAATACCTGTACGGAGGGTGGTGTCGGTGGGATCAACATCAACGATAGTTCGACGGCCACGTTAGATGGGATGGTGGTGAGTGCATTCGATGTCGCTTGAAACAAGAGAGCGGCGGTAGCTGAGGTTGATTGGACTTGTAGCGCAATGCTATCCGTCTGAATGGGACGAACACCACCACGAGCAGCTCCTCGACCTCTGGTGGATCTTCTACTGGCGCACCCAGTCCGACTACCTCTGCAAGTGGCGGGAGCTCGGGTGATGCTGTGGGCCAGCACGTCTCCTGGGCTTTCATGGCCGTTGTGCCCCTCTTCATAGCTGCCTCGATTCTCTGAGAATTGACACTGCACAGTCTGCACGCTATGCATCACAGTCGTTATTGTTTATTTGGGCTTGTATTCAGATCTTGGATGATACACACGACTTCAGAACTCTTTCCATTGTTACCATTGTTGTTGGACGCTCTGCAGATCTTATACCAATGTTAGACTATCCGTGTCTTGTAATACCCTGTCATAAACTTATACTTCTGATTCTTTTTCTTCTGCGCCTCTGCAGTCCAGAATCTATTTCGCCACTCCGTCCTCGAGTGGAGTCTTCCTCATCTGATCAGCAGGAGGGCCTACTGGAATCTTTCCCGGTATGAAGGGCACGAGCTTCGGAGCCATCTGTTTCTTTTCGTCGGCGGGATCCTGCATTAGCTCTGCGTCTCACCTTTCCGGAATTCTCAGTCTTGCGGGCATTCGCCGTAGGATTCGCCGTAGGGATCGGCCCGTGCGCATTTAGATGGCACACTGATGACCACTTTCTTCTTCGCCCGTGTGGGCGATGCATCCTTCGCAGGCCCAGAAGCCACCTCAACTGGTACAAGCCTCTTGGTCGCGTCGACAGGACGGGATGGCGATTCGGGACGACGCTTGAGCAAGGACATTAGAACAGGCTTTGCATGAGGAAGCTTGCCCTCGACGACTTGCGCGATCTTTCCTTCCAGCTCTGGCGTCACGTCTGTCGCAGCCGAGTCTGCGTTTCGGCGAGAGGTGAGGAAATGGCCGACCTCCAAGCTAATGACATCCGAGTACCTGACGAATGTTGCGTCTCAGACGCACAGTATTGTCTACGAAGGAGTGGAAACCTACCGCGATGTAAATTTAGAGAACATTTCATTCATTATACCAGCCCTGGATACAAAATGCAGCCCTCTCTGCAGCTCCGAAAGTGCTTTAACTTTCAGATCATACATGTTGAACTAGTGAGACGACCTCCAGTGAGCTCAACGTGGCAAAGACGACGACAAGACCGCACTCACGATGACGCCAAGGCGATACATCGACTTGGGAGAGCAAGGCTGCACATCCTGACATTGTGGTGAGTTGCTTTTGATTCGGAGAAAGTCGCGTTCCGACCGAAGAGGAGCAAATTCAACGTTGCCGGAGTAGAGATAATAGACGAAGGCGTGCCACCTGGTGGCATGCATGAGTCATTTACTTGGTAAAAATTCCTCGCGGCATCGCACAAAATGTCACTCACGTCTTTGCAGCAACACCGGAGACGTTGATGACATGCTTGAATGTCCTGTTGGGACTGATTGATGCTTGAAGGACGGAGTGCGGAGCCGAGGCTAGGACCTCGAACTCGTCAGCATTGTTCTAGATGAAAAGCTTGTTTCAGCCGTCGCAAATAGAATCATGCATTGCACATGAGTGACTTGATCCCCGGTACTGCTGGAACTTACAGAGCTTGGGTCGGACGTTGCGGACTTGCCGTCGTTGTCTTCGCCGTCATCGTCGTCGACGTCATCCTCGAAGTCACTGTCTTCAGACTGGTCGTGGTCACCCAACGCACTTCCCTTGAACTTGCTGGAAAGTTCTGGGAATATAACATAACTCGAGGTCAGGATGTATCGCTGCATAGAGATGACGAGTACTCACGGTCACGAAGTTGAGGACTGGCACTTTGCAATAGCTCGTAGTTCGCGTAGATGCGCTTGACAGTCCTCGTGCGGGTCTTGGGAGATTCGCGAGACGAATACACGTAGAATACCGTGTCGACGAAATCTGGGCTTGAGATGGACGCAGCCAGAGCTTTATGCGCCGCTGCCGTCCTTTGCGTTTGCGCATAAGACATCTTGAAGTTCGGGGACTGGTTCGCGAACGAAGGGGCGGACTTGCAGACATACGACGATAGGCGTCGATATTTATACTGACGACGCGTTCAGGAGGTTTGGGATTCGATACGCCCACCGGGCCACAATTGAGGAGACCATGGATAAGACGGGAGCCGAATGTAACCATTTAAGATGCTGGAACAGGAGTTTTTCAACTTTTCATCGACTCCTGTTGGCGCGGAGAACGAATTGCGGGTTCTAACATAAGTTCTTGGGAGGATACTTGAACGTATGGAGCAAGCCACTACCCTGAAAAATTGTGAAAGCCTCGTCTGAGCCGAGACGGGGACGCTCGAGGAAGAAAGAAAGGTCAATCAACAGGAACGGGGAGGTGTGGAAGCATCATTTTTGCGCAGGTTGAGTTGCCATGCATGCCATGGCCCATGAAGCTATGGTTCACGGAGATAGTTACCGTGCAACAGCATCTATATGTCGACATGGGTGGCCGACAGACCGGCACTGTGATCTTGAATCTTGTCTTGTCTACCGAAAGGTGAATAAGAAGGACTTCAAGATCTAGCGCGCTCATGTCCAAGAGGCTAACAGTTATATAGTCCGTGGCTGACCGGAAACAACAAGAACGGTTTGAGTAACATACATGTCATCTGGTGTCATCTGCTAAGCAAACACCTGGTGCATTCTGACCCTTACTATAGCAGGGTTTGTTCTTCTTCTTCTTCTTGGCAATGGCTGCGCGTCCTGGACCACCAAATAGACCGGGATATACGTTCGGAGGCACGTCCTCAGGATGCAGAACCTCATGTTCTGAGGTCCCACAAAGATCTTGGCATTCGACATCTACGCATTGTGCCACCGCAAGCGGATACTTCGTTTCTTCCGTCGCATGCTTTACTTCGCTGTGATGCGGAATCTCTGCCAAGCTGGGTTTGACGAGAGGTGGATAATGCAAAGCTGAAGGGTCGCCGTCTTGACCCTCAAATCCGTTCGTGACTGTGTCCTTGACGATGGGTTCGGGTTCCAAGGTAGGAGGACACGCAATGAGCAAAGGGAGATGCTCAAATAGCGAAGCCATGGCACGCTGAGCGTGAGGTATCTTGCCCTGCACGGCAAGGCGGACGTTGTTCTTCAATCCAGCCGCCTCCTGCGTCGTCAAGGGATGCGAGAATATGAAGTCGACCTCAGCCTGCAAGAGCTCGGGATAGCTAGTAAACCGTTATCAGTTGCATTGACCAGAATAAGCTGCCAGTATAACCGTACCGAGAAGTAAAAGTAGAGAACACTTCGTCTACAATTCGGGCCTGAGTGAACCGGTTGCAAATCTCTTGGAAAGCAATGTCTTTGAGCTCTTCCAGACCGACCTAGCGGATTCATCCAGATCAACCGGCTAGCAATGTGACAAGATCTGCGACATCACTCACTGCATCGGCAAGACGATACATGGACTTAGGGGAGCATGGCGTAGGGAAGTCGTCGCCGATTTTTCTCTCCGTCTTGGACAAGACCTCCTCTTGGTGGCGTGGGCCCTCACATCGGAGGGGCGCGAACTTGATCTCGCCTGTGTAAATATAAAATACGAGGGCTTGCCACCTAATTCGATTTGAAATTAGAAGTCAATTGCGGCGATGTAGATCGTCAAAGCACTCACGTTGCTGCCGCAAAATCGACAACAGCCACAGTACGAGGATAAGTCCTACCCATATAGGCGCGCTTTAAATAAGCGTAGGGGTCCTGGGAGGAGATGTCGTCGTCGTCGTCAAGAAGATGAATGGACGACTGCTAACAGTGGTCCACGTCAGTGCCGTGACTTGGCGAAGGGAATACCACTCACAGCCAAGGAGCTGACAGAGCTCGTGGAAGACTTGACGGATTGGTTCTCTTCGTCTTCATTGGTGGCATCGTCATCTTCTAGATCACTGTCTGACATGTAGTCATAGTAATCGTTGTCAGCTGGAGCCGGAACTCGTGGAGCTTTCTTGGACAGTTCTGGAGGTCATCAGAGCATCAGGAGACTGAAGGGCTCAGTAAACGCGTAGTGGTACATACGTTGGCGGAAGAAGCTACCTTCGGCTTGCATGGTAGAGGAGTTGGCGAGGACGGCTTTCTGGCCACCGACACCATGTCTGGTGCGCGAAGAGTACAAGAAGTAAGCAGTGTCGATGAAGTCTGTGGAAGTAATAGACTTTGCGAGAGCTTGGTGCAAAGCCGAGCGAGCCTGAGGGTGGGTCATTTTGAACTGCTGGTCGGGCTGGAAAGAAAGAGATGGGGAGTGCCCTGCTATATACTGAAGCTAGTGAAGTAGCTCATCGCCCCGGTGGGAATGAGACGACCGTGAATGGCAATGTGTGTTCTCGTCTTGGCCTTTGAGCGCGACAGAGGACTTTTGAATCCCTGTGGCGCGCACGAAGGCGTGCAGACCCCTATGGTCTCAACGTATCAAGTGGGTCACCAGGATACTGATGGCCTGAAGAGTCGTCTGAACTGCCGAAACCACAGGTCAGAACAATGCACGTGGTCAATTAACAGCATTCGCGTACGCTTCTCAACCTTGCGGCAACCGAAACGTTGCGCAGAAAGGTCTGGCCACGGAAGACTTCTCCGCTTTCAGACGTATCAGAAAGTAGAATGACTCGCAGAAACAAAAAAATCGCCTACAGGCAGTCATTAGCTCATTGTCTGTCATTCTAAGGACAGAGCTGGCGTGCAGAGGGCTGGAGCTACGAGCACACGCTCGAGATCGTATGTGTTGTTGTTGGTTCGTCACGTTGGTCGGTCTGAACCCATCTAAGGTCCGCGCAGCAACAGATGCTGACAGTAGCTTGAAGTCGTCCTCAATTAACGATCCCTCGGAGCAGAACGATCAAGGTGCACTTACCTGCAGGTATTGAACCAAATTACCGAGAGCTTGTTTCCGAGGGCATGGTCGCTGGTCAGAAGCAAAGCACAGGAAGGACGTCGTTTTGGCTGTCCGATTGTGTTCGTTCCTGAAACTTGAAGGCCTGGCAAAGGTAATTTCCTAGTATCTGCTTTCAATCTGCTTTATCTTGAACGGATCTTGGTGAGCGGATCAGCGCTGCACGACTGTAACCACATCTGCAATTTCGAGGCACTCACCCAACACTCAGCCTGAGGTTTCCGAGACCTTGCTATCATACTCAAACTCATTGACAAGCTGCTATGTCGCGTGCGCGACCGTGTTACAACATGGCATCCGCTGACATAGCGACTGAATGACGTAGATGGAAAACGAAGCGCATCTTCTTCAACAAAACCGCGATAGCCAAGCTAGAAGACACGGATGTTCGTTCCAAAGGAAACCTTTATGATGCCCTAGAGCGTATAAGTCAATGTTTGGTTCGAATGCTGGGTATATCGTCACAGGATGATGAAAAGCTCACATGTAGGAAGACAAGAGACCTTCTCTGAGAACGACATGAGGGAGGACTGCAGAGTTGTGCACCAGAGAAGGCGGAGAGGAACGCGTCTCCGGGACTCGAAGGAACGGCGTCTCGCGTCGGATCAAAGCCCGAAGTGTTCAGGGCCGGAAAAACCTCGGATGTGAGTGCGTTCAGCTGGTCGATATTTCCCCGCGTTTTTGCACCGTCCTCCTCCTTCCACTTGGGTCGCTATCGTTCACCCGCTACGGTATTCCAAGGCCATGGCCAACCAATCACTTATAAACAGCTTTTCAGGCATTTTCTCACCGCATCTTTACCCCGTACGCTTGAGGGCTTCCACGGGCCCTCCATTCTCTCTACACATCCTCGAAACACTGGTCTACACGACGCGTCGTTAGTCAGGTAAACGTCGACGATGCCTCCCTCTGACTTCAAGAACGCGTCCATCCCGGATCTCGTAGAGCAACTTACCACCGATGAGGCCATCTTGCTAACTGCAGGAGTGGGCTTCTGGCACACGCACGGTGTTCCTCGTCTCGGGATCCCCGCTGTCAAAGTTAGCGACGGTCCCAATGGTACGTGAATCCTCACATTCGACGTTCATCTTCCGCTTATCTCTATATTGCGATGAAGGCGTCCGTGGAAACCATTTCTTGATGAGCACACCAGCAAAATGTCTCCCCTCCGCAACCGCTCTAGGAGCCACCTTCGACCCAGAACTCATCGAGACGGTCGGCCGCAAGCTCATCGCAGAAGAGTGCAAACTCAAAGCCGCGTCAGTTCTCCTCGCGCCGACATGCAACATCCAACGTAACCCGCTTGGTGGACGCTCCTTCGAGTCCTTCTCGGAGGACCCTCATCTGTCTGGGTTGATCGCGGCCGCCTACGTGAAGGGTGTTCAGGCTGGTGGTATTGGTGTGGCGATCAAACATTTTGTTGGCAACGACAAGGAGGATGACCGTATGGCGTACGATTCGATTATGTCGGAGAGAGCGCTCAGGGAGGTGTACCTCATGCCTTTCATGTTGGCTGAGAAGTATTCAAAACCATGGTCCTTCATGACTGCGTGAGTCAACAGCTTGTTGTACTTTCAAAGCTCGGTCGCTGATAACGAGTGACTCTGCAGATACAACCGCGTCAACGGCACTCACGTTTCAGAGAACACCACCATCTTGCAGAACATCTTCCGCAAGGAATGGGGTAGCGACGCAACTATCATGAGCGACTGGTGAGTGACATTCGCTCAACGCGCTGTTCACCGCGTCTCATAATGTATTTAGGTTTGGTGTGTACTCTGTCGACAAATCCATCAATGCTGGGCTGGATCTGGAGATGCCTGGTCTCAACAAATGGCGAACACTCGACCTCGTGAACCGTTCGTACGTACGCCTCATGTTCACGCCTTGATCCTGTTGGCTCACATGACTGTTTTGCATTACGGCAGTATCGGTAGCAGGAAGACCACAGTCCGGATTGTGAAAGAGCGCGCGAGGAAAGTTTTGGAACTGGTGCAAAAATGCGCTCAGGGTGCACCCGAGGTATCTCTTTTCGCTCGAACAAAGCACAGATTGCCATACTGAACGCCGTTTAGATCCTTGACGGAGATGGCATCGAATATACCCGGGAGTCAGAGGAAGACAAGGCACTCATGAGGTCTCTCGCTGCGCAGTCCATCGTGCTTCTCAAGAACGACAACAACTTGCTTCCTCTCAAGCCAAAGGTCCGCTGTTTGCGTTTTACTCAAATCATTTTCAATCTGAAATTGAGCTGCATGTCTCTTTAGGAGCAGGGTCTGAAGAAGGTCGCCATCATTGGTGGTAACGCGAAAGCTATTGTCCTGAGTGGTGGAGGATCCGCCGCTCTCAAAGGCAGCTATTTTATCAGCCCCTTCGAAGGAATTGCTGCCGCTCTTAGTTCAGACGTTGAGATTACCTACTCCGAGGGCGCTCGTGGTGAGTCCCGACATGTGGAATGCGCAGGGGAGGATTTCTGATGTCATTTCTTGCAGCCGTCAAGACACAACCCACTCTGGACTACGAGATCTTCACCGACGGCAAGCGTGGCTGGAATGGAGAATGGTTCGCGCACGAGAGTGATGACAGCATGACTCCTGTGGCCACACCTTTCCGTACCCAGTTCATGGACGAGACGAGACTCTTTATCAGGTACGAGTCGTATTCTTTGTCATTGTCGCTACTTGCAAGCTGACAAGAGATCTAGCACTTCCTACCCTGAGGGCATCACCAAGAAGTTCACTTTGCGCCTCAAAGGTCAGCTGAAGCCGCGCGAGCAAGACACTCTCTTCGAATTCGGTCTTATCTCTGCTGGCCGCGCTAGGGTAAGCTACATGTCTATCCGATACGTCTTTCAACAGCATACTGACGCGGATAAACCATAGCTGTACGTCGACGGCAATCTCGTCATCGACAACTGGACGAAGCAACGCCGTGGCGACTACTTCTTTGGTTCCGGCTCGCAGGAAGACCGGGGCACGTACCAGCTCAAAGCTGGCGTTGCCCATGATATCTACGTCGAGTACTGCAACGTGCGTGCCCCGGCTGACGATGACCTCGTCGAAGCCATCATGGACTCGAACCCCGGTGTGCGGTTGGGCGGTGCAGAAGTCATCAACGAGGAAGAGCTCATCGCTGAAGCCGTCAAGCTGGCTGAAGAGGCGGACGCGGTCATTGCTGTCGTCGGGTTGAACGGTGACTGGGAGACGGAGGGCTATGACAGGACAACGTTGGCTCTACCAGGACGCACCGACGAGCTTGTTTCGAAAGTGGCGAAGGCGAACCCGAAGACGATCGTGGTCACGCAATCCGGCTCGAGTATCACGCTGCCTTGGACTAGCGAAGTTCCTGCGCTCGTGCACAGCTGGTATCTGGGCAATGCTACCGGGGAGGCTATCGCGGACGTCCTCACGGGCAAGGTCAACCCGAGTGGCAAGATGAGCTTGACGTTCCCCAAAAGGCTCGAGGATGTTCCGAGCCACGGGTATTTCCATTCAGAGAACGGCAAAGTCCGTTACTCTGAGGATCTCCTTGTGGTAAGTTCTTCTGTTTCATTGCGAGCTGAACATGGATTGATAATTCCTGAACAGGGCTACAAACATTACCACCACCGAGGCATCGCTCCCGAGTTCCACTTCGGCCATGGTCTCTCTTACACAACCTTCTCGTACTCTGACTTCAAGCTGTCCGAGCCCGTCGTCGCCAACAACGACATCGAGATCACAGCCACAGTCACCGTGATGAACACCGGCGACATCGCAGGCACAGAGACTGTGCAGCTCTACACCACTTTGCCATCTACACCTGAAGTCACGCAGCCGCCGCTTCAACTGAAGGCGTTCGCGAAAGTGAAGGACCTCGCGCCGGGACAGAGCCAAACGGTGACGCTCAAACTCGACAAGTATGCGGTGTCGTACTGGAGCGATGTCATCTCACGATGGGTGGTGGAGAGCGGAGAGTATTTGGTGATGGTTGGGAAGAGCAGTGCGCCGGAGGACTTGACCTTCTCGCAGAAGGTGACGATCAAGAAGGGCTTCGAGTGGAACGGCTTGTGAAACATGAAGGGAGGCAACAAGAGGTTTATGTACAACAGTGTATACTAGAGATACATAAACAATATACCAGAAAGTATCGAGACAAATTACAATACCGTCTACTTGCTCCCATTAATCGTCTGTTGGTGGATGCTATGGCCATGACGCAATGGTATGTACGTAAAACGGAAGCGCCGATACAGACCACCACCACCACCACCAGCAGCTGCCCAGCAGAGACCATGGCGCCACAACCACCACCACCTCCTCAGATTTGCCTACGAGACCACGAGTGTCTTCCGTTCCCCTGTTCAAAATGAGTGTGCTCGCGCTCAGGCGTAGTCTCCTGGCGTCTTGCACTACTTCCATATCACCCGACAACGCATCGGACTTGCGCTGGTGTTGCCCTGCCTCCTGCTCCACTAATTCTCGCACCTCTCGCGAAGTCCTTCTTCGATGTCATAGGTTCTCCTGGCGCTTTCCCTGGTACTTATGACCTCGCTTTCATCAAGTTCAATGCTGCTTTCACGCGATTCCTGACATGGCACACCCTGGACCTGGCATACGCAGCGGCTCCCTCATGGCATCCCTCTCGCCACAACAACAAGTCAGCATGTTTCGTTACGAGGGTTCTCACCTCATAGCGCAGCCTGTGTTACATACTGCCAGGCAGATGTCTGACAGCCCCATGCAATCCCCCACGAATGCACTTTTCCGACCGCGCTCGACTAGCTCACTGTCGAAATTTGAGTCAGACGGACGTCCCGCCAGGGATCGAGCTCCTGCTCCGGTCAAACCTCCTCCGCTTGATACCACAGTGTCTCAGGGAAGGAAATGTGAGTGTCCTCATGATGTTGTCTCATACGCAGGAATGAACAGAGGTCATCAATAGGGACGCAACAGGATCAAGATGAAGACGACGCGGAGGCGAGGAAGAAAGCCATGAAGGAGCTTGTACAGTCTTGGATGGATCGGCTTCAGCTCATCAGTCTGATTGTGAGCATAGTGTGTTCCTTGTTATGCCTGAGTCCGTGGCTGACGTCGCGCCGTAGACGACATTTTTCGCTGCTACAGAGTCGCAACTTCTTGGTATCACTGTGCCTGACGATTCTTCGTCTGTGAACGCCGTCGTACAAGCAGCAAACGCTGGATTGGCTGGTGCACTCGTTATCCATGTATTCGCAGGTACGCTACGCATTCTTTTTATGGTGCAGGATTCAAACATTGACAATTGAGTTTCAGCAATTCTATCGTTCTTTGCCGCGTTTTTCTTGATCAGGTATCGTCTCAGAGAGGCGAAACGGGAAGAGCACAAAGTAGAGGAGGCCACAAAGTCAGACACCACTGTTCACCAAGATAACCACATCTTCTCCTCGAATCCTCACCTTGAGCCGTTCGGTCCATTTCGGAGAGGCCTGCCACCGACACACCTGCTGGAGAACTGCCACACGCTGTGTATGTGGCTTTCCGCAGTCGGCTTCGTCCTTGCACTCGTCGGTGTGCTGTGCTTCGCATGGGCCAGGATGCCTCGCAGCGTCAGCATCTTCGCGTCTACCTGCATGTGGCTCTGTCTAGTCTGCGGGGCTTTTGCTGTGGCGGAGGCGCGATGGCGAACTCCCAACCCTACTAGATCTTGATTCTCTTGCCTTTTGAAACGCCACTTGTCATTTCAAGTATCGGATACCTCGTCGTTCTTGGCGTATTCGCGCTGTATACCTGCTACCATAGTAATACACCTATTTTCTATTCTTGTAAGCGCTTAGCAGCGGGGACGACATATTCCGACACTGACAGACTGACCTTCGTCGACAGTCCTACGCCGCCCCGCTGGCCGCTTTGGATCTGAGATTCTGGGCTGATGTTCATGACGCCCTCCTTGCACCACTCTTCTCTTCCCTCCGAAGGTGCCAAGTTGTCCAACAAGCTACCGACGCCGAGGTAGCTCGGGCTGGATGCTCCACTTTTCACAGCATGCGTCAATAGGATGGAGAAGTCAAGGCTTATTCGGCGCCCCCGGTGACCAAACAGCGACCACTCGCACCAAATGCGCTGCTCGAACAAGTACTCGAGCGGACTGTTTGGCTGGTCATCGCTTGTGATGAAGGCGTGCCAGCGTGAAGAGCGTTCGGCGAGTGGTGCGTCGTCCTCGTCTTCTGAAAATATATCGAGGGCGCAAGCTAACTTCACTCACCAGACACTCTACCACTACCACCGTCCCGTACTAGCATACAGACATGGCAGACGGCACGATTATAGCCATCCCACCCGGCCTCGCCGCTAAGCTCAACAACAGGACTTCGTTGCCCCAGCCCGTTCTTCGTCGAGCACCGACGATCCCGGAGATACCGACGCCGATGTTCTCGAGGCCGCCTAGTAGGCTGTTGAGAGCGGAAACGACGTATACAATTCCTAAAGTCGTTCCCATCGAGAGAGCGCAGACTGTGCCTTTGGGTCGTCCGCGAGCTTGTTGGTCTAATCTTCTGCTGGCTCTGTGAGGTGAATTTGACTGTAATTGACATGTATCACTTGTAGGGACTCAGGAAGATCAGGATCTGACTGATGCTGACACGAGGAAGAAGGCTATGAAAGAGCTGGTTCAGTCGTGGATGGATAGGCTGCAGCTGATCTCCGTCATTGTAAGTATCGTCAGGCTAACTATTAGTGTCTGAGCTAAACCATTCGTGACAGACTACGTTCTTCGCCGCCACGGAAGCTCAGATGCTTGGTATCACTACGCCAAGCGAGGATGATCCAAGCCAGACTCGAATAGAAGAGACTGCTAATGCTGCGTTAGCAGGTGCCTTGGTCACACATGTCTTCGCAGGTAATGTACCTTTGATATCTGCACTCCGCAGCATCATCTCACACAACTCACAGCTATCCTCTCTTTCTTCGCCGCGTTTTTCCTCGTTCGCTACCGCCTCAACGAAGCCACTCGCGCCGAACGCAAAGTCGAAGCAGGCCTTGCCAAATCGCAATCCTCCGGTGCCACCTCCCACCCCATCTTCTCCACCAACCCGCACCTCGAGCCCATCGGACCCTTCCGCCGGGGTCACCCGCCCACGCACCTGCTGGAGAATTGCCACACGTTGTGCATGTGGCTGGCAGCGGTGGGCTTCGTGCTGGCGTTGGCGGGTGTGGTGTGCTTCACGTGGGCGTTGTTGCCGGGGAGTGTGAGTATCTTCGCGTCGACGTGTATGGGAGTGTGTTTGATTGGGGGCGCGTGCGCGGTGAGGGAGGCGAGAAATTCGTCGAGGCCGGGAACTGCGTGAGGGAAGTATCTCTATCTTTTGTGTCCCTTATTATTTATGTTTGTTGTACTTATCATCATCGCAATCGTTCTATGCCATGTATTCCAGAGATCGTAGTAAGCAGTAATGTAATGCAACATAATATATACATGCCAGCGAAAAATGCAGAACAGTGCGAGAGGGAGTAGTGGGGAGCATAGGTCAAATATTTACACGGTACGCATATCAGGAAGTAGCGTCACATGTGCAGCTCAGAGCTTGGACTGCTTGAATTGAGCGACGGTGAGAGGTTGATCTGGTATGAAGCACGTCAGCAAAAATTTCAGCTGGTACAGTCTTCCGACAATGACTCACAGGTGTTCTGGTAGAGATTATCCTGGGGGACCATGACAACATGCTGCGTCAACGCGGTCGCATCTACCATTTCCGGCTCGAGCTCATTCAGCGTCCTCGCGCCCAGCAGCCTCATGTTCATCTCAAACTCATCCCTGAAGATCTGGATAGCCTTCTCGACGCCCTCCTGCCCATACGAGCAGAACGCGTACAAAAACGGCCGACCAACACCAACAGCCTTCGCGCCCAACGCTATCGCCTTCAACACGTCACTAGCACGACGGACACCGCCGTCGACGTAGATCTCGAAGTTTGGATTGGGAAAGTAACCACGCTGGCGGAGGGCGACGACTACTTCCAGGAGAACTTCGAGTCCGGAACGGGCTGTGTCGAGTTGGCGACCGCCGTGGTTGGAGAGTACGATACCTTGGACGCCGGACTCGTATGCGAGGATGGCGTCTTCGGCGGTAGCAATACCTTTGAGGATGATGGGCATCTTAGTGATGCTTCGGAACCATGGGATGTCTTTCCATGAGAGGCTGGGATCGATGAACGACTGTACACAACTGTCAGCTCCAATTCTCCTCGCTCAAATGAGATGAAGGCAAACTACGTACGCTGATAGCACGAGCCACGCCCTGATCCTTCTTCACGTCGCTTTGACCTTCTTGGACTTTAGCACCTGCATCGTCACCAACAAACTTCATCCTCATGTCCTTCTCACGACGACCCAGCTGAGGAGCGTCGACCGTGATGAAGAGACCCTTGACGCCACGCTTCTCTGCATGCTGGACGTACTTCCGCGTGATTTCGCGGTCCCGGTTGACGTACAGTTGCAAAAAGAAAGTCTGGCCAGGAGCTGCGGCGTCGATGATGTCGTCAAACGAACACGACGCCAGAGTTGCGATCTGTATCAGGCGATTAGTGATCAGGTCGATGATGAGGGCGAATATAGCAGGAGTAGTAGATGCTTCACCATTTGGATAACGCCATGCTTCCCAGCTGCTTTTGTCAAGCAAAGCTCGCCATCGGGGTGGCCAAGCTTACCTAGAGCAGTTGCAGACTGCAGTCATCATGTTCAGTAGGATGATCCTAGAGAGGAAACGTGCAACGCACAATATAGACCGGCAACGACGACTTCTGGCCAAGTATGGTGCTTGACCAATCGACAGAAGAGACGTCACGCAGGATACGAGGGCGGAACCACACCCGTTGATACGCCAAACGATTCTCTCGGATAGTGATCTCGTCGTCAGAAGCAGATGAGTAGTATGCCTGGGCAAAGACAGTAAGTCTACAATTGGTGATATAGCGTAGAGGTCATGCAGTACATACCCAAGCCTTTTCAGGGAGAACCGTCCTTGCGACAGTCTCAAAATCGTGCATATTGATGATGTTGTCCAGGGGCGGTCTTGCGTCCATGAGTGCCAGCCGCCGCTTCTCGTCTTCAGATACTTCTTTGATCACTTTAGCCACTGTAGTGATGTCGATGACCCCAAGACTGACAAACAGGCAGAATGAGAAACGACGTCGGAAGCTGGATAAGTCATGTTTCAGTAACTTACTGTTTCTCGGTAGGAAGGTTCGTAGTAATGGCATCAGGAGGATGGATGGGCTCGTATGCCTCACTATCCAAGTCGCGTCAATATTTGGCGAGATATACATTGACGACGCAAAGATACGTACGTAGCATCTTTTCCTGCATACTTGAGAATGATTTTGCTTCCCCCGGGGTGCTCTACAAATTATGCTTCAGCTTGCAGTCTCATTGCATAATACAGGCGAAAACTCACCATCCAAAAAATCAGTCACGTCGTACACCTTGCCTGATGGTAAAACAATTAGAGCCATGAATTCTGTCCGTGCAACGATGCTTACCATGTACGATGATCCAGCAGCTATCCCTACTTGCATGCTGCTCGACTTCAGGCCCAGTAAGAGTCTGAACGTCCGACATTGTAGCGAATGGACGAAAATAAGATGATAGCGAATGTGAAGGACGCTATTCCGTCTCTCTCTCCCGCCTCTTTTCAAGCCCGCCTACGGAGCTTGCGGGTTCCGCACCATACATACTTCGACGTCCATATGGTGGATACAGATAGGACCAGACCTAGTGGATGTGGATTGAAGAGTGGGGAAGTGCATTGGAAATTGATTTGCTTCGGTGTTAGATAGGCTTTCCACAGTATGATCTTCGTCGGGAATCCGCTCTCTTGGCGCGACATAAGAGGCTCCGAGATGGCCACAAGATGAGGATATCGTTGACATCGGGTTTTCTTGCGCCAAATGAGCCGCCTTGATCAGATGTGCCCATCGGCATCTTCGTAAATACTTAGAAGCGTTTTGGGCAATCTGCGAGCTTTCAGCATATCAGCGTTGCGCAGTGGTGCGCCAACATCGCTGAAGTCCCCTCTAAAGCCGATCCTTGGAAGCCCATAGCCTGGCCGAGAACTACTCAGCCATTGTCGCTGATCTCGCCAAGACAGAGATACACACGTCCATGTAGCAGGGTTTCCGATACGCATTCCACATTCACATCGCTCGGCATTTGAACTCGAGGGACCGCAGCAAGGGGCGTGGCATCACGATTTGAGCGATGTGGCTGATACTCAGCCTGATACTGAGCCATGCTTGTCAGTTCTGCAAGATCATGCCTGTTTACATATGAGAGGCTGTGAGGTCGAATTAGAAGGGTGTACGCACGAGATTGAACCACGTCACAAACTCGGAGGAGCCTGTCTGCACAAAGCCTCAGTGGCAAGTTGGTGGCAAGAGCTGTGGCAAGCTGTGGCAAGGCGCGCCAAGACTTGGACACACAGAACCAAATATCCGCAAACTCTTGCTGGAGATGCGAACGCGCAAATTTTGCATCTCACGATACAAGTCACTGACACTCACTCAGCTGGCAGTAGGCAAGACACCAGAGGCTCTCGCGCAATCACTGGAGACATTCGCGGGAGTCTTTGAACCGCAGGAGTCTTTCGCTCTCACTCGCGGCGCTACGTTGAACGATATAGCACTACCGTTTAAGCCTTTGTCGAGAGACCAGTGAGTGGATGAATACGACCGAGTACTGCTCGTCTTTGGCATAGTAATCTACGTGTCTTCTACAGGGTGCGTGTCGAGCTTCATTCCGCGCTCGAGTTCTGCTTTGCTTTGCTGATTGGGTGGTGCAGTCAAGCTCCGCGACCCGCCAGAACGCTTTGCTTTGGTGGCAGATCAAGTAGCATCCGTTCTCGACACGCTCAATGAACATGACAGGAATTTTCGCTATTCTTACTAACAGAATGATCTGCAGGGCGATCTGCCAGTACATGTGGCTGGATTCTTGTACATAGTACCGCCGCGTGCTAGCAGCTCGTCGAGGATCCGCATTAACACCGTTTGTGGGCGCAAGAGAAGCTGCCATACCCATTTCTCCGAACTCACGGAGAAGGTTCTCGGCCTTGGCGTTCTTCATACTCGGTGTACTTCTTCATCTCTCGGGTAAGTGCCTGCCATTGCGTCGCTGGCCAGATCACACACTGATCCGAAGTCAAGTAGAAGACCAAGCTCTGTTCCTAGCTCGCCAATACTTGTAGGATTCTCAATGCCGTAAGTAGTAAGGTTGAGTGGCAGAATGCGTCATTGTGGATTTTCTTGACACCTCTGCAGATCACAAGAAATGCTGCTTGAAGCTATCTCGGTCATTCTCAGAGTACTGCGGGTAGGTCTTCGGTGTTCAAATTTTTCACGAGCTTATCACACACAATCTGGGTAGCAATCCATCTGTAGCGGAAGTTGACACCAATTTTGGCAAGAATGCCGCCGTCGCTCACAGCGTAGAAGTCAAATTTATGGTCCGGGATACAACTGCCAGATGTCTAGAAGACGTCGAATGGGTCTAACGCCGCAGGCTCGTCCACCAAACCACAACTTTCTCCGGTCGGCACTACAGTTTACGAGTTGTTTCTGATCCAAACGACGAGCTCTGTCGGAGGAGAACTACGTCCTTGAGCTTGCGAGCTTAGGCATCGGTTCTCAAGTGGCTATTTCGAGATCGCTCTCCGCAGTTTAAAATGAAGCCGCAGCACACGACCTGCATTCAACCGTCCTCGTCAACATTTCTTTTCTACACCTTTCCTCATAAGACCGCTCCACTGGATCTCCTACACACATTACGTCGCGTCCTCTCCACTAACAACATGCCAGGACTCGACTACTTCAGTTCTCCCTCCGCCATCATCGTTCCTTCTACCCACACCCCCTCGGAGCCTCCCTCTCCCATCGAAGTAGACAGCACCGAAGCCGTTTCAGCGAGACCGGGATGCTATTACAATTCCCGATTGGATCCTAAGAACTATCTTGAGGGTCCCTTCTCACCCAATCCTGCTACGCGCTTGCGCCAGATGCTCGCAAGGCCCGGCATCGTCGTAAGTTATTCCAAGTCTTGATATACTAAGATCTTCCACTAATCTATATCCAGGTTGCTCCGGGCATATGCGACGGCATCAGTGCAAGGTGTGCTATGGAGGCTGGATTCAGCTGCCTTTACCAGAGGTTCGTTCCCTGTTTGTACTTGCTGCACTTTGCAAGGTGTGCTCACATGGTTACTATAGCGGTGCGGCTACGACCGCCTCTCGCCTCGGGATGCCAGATCTCGCCATCGCCACTCTTAATGACTTCGTACAGGTAAATTTCGAAGCATGACTCTCTTCTGCATTGGGTCAACCAACTCTGTTTTTAGAGCGCACAAATGGTTTGCAGTCTGGATGCTACAATGCCCGTGATTGCGGATGCCGACACTGGATTTGGTGGTCCTGCTATGGTGGCTCGTACTGTAACCCAGTACGCTAGAGCTGGTGTCGCTGGCCTTCATATTGAAGATCAGGTCCAGACCAAACGATGTGGTCACTTGATGGGCAAGCAAGTCGTCTCTCGAGAAGAGTTCCTCACTCGCATTCGGGCTGCCGTCATGGCTCGTGATGCAATCCCTGGCGGTTCCGATTTCGTCATCATTGGCAGGACAGATTCTGCTCAAGTGCTCGGAATGGAGGAAGCTGTGATTCGTCTCAAACTTGCGGCAGAAGCTGGTGCAGATGTATGTTTCATTGAGGGTGTCAAGACTGCGGATCTCCTCAAGTCCACGGTTGCTGCCTTAGCACCTACTCCGGTATGTGCATCTGGCTTACCGTCTACGTCAAAACTCACCTCGCGAGCAAAGGTTCTCGTGAACGTAATTTCTGGTGGTCTTACCCCGTCTTTCACCAGTCAAGAAGCAGAGGCGATGGGCGCGAAGATCATCAGTGAGTTTAGCCCGCCACAAGGAGTGTTGTCACCTGCTCAACGAGCTGTTCAGTTTTCTCTCTGGTATCCTGCGTCGCCGCGGTGCATGGCATCCGCGCTGCTATGCATTCGCTCAAGAAGACCGGTACAGATTTTTCGTCAGCTCGGGGCATGGATCCCAAAGCATTCTTCGAGGTAATGGGTACGTCCAATTCAGTGTCTCGTAGTTTGGATTTATCGGTTTTACAACGAGCATTGCAGGGCTTCATGATGTTATTGAAATCGACGCTAAGGCAGGCGGTAAAGCGTTCGAGGTGGTGTGAAAGCTCTTCTCTGTGGCCTTTGGCCGTCGTCATCTGCGAATCTGTAGACTGCACACTCTAGACGCATTTTATTTTGTCCTCTCGCATTTTGCTTGCCGGTTCTTACTTTGTCATCTGTATCTAGACACACAATGCATGGTGCTTTATTCCGAAACCACTTGTTTGCGCCTGTGCGAATCCCGACCCATGCTTAGAAGTAGCGGAGCAGCGCGAATTATAGACGGCGCACACCTGATTGGGCCTCGGAGGACGGGCGGATGCCCGCTCCGTCAGTGGTGTCCCGTACGGGCGACGGGCCGGGCGTCTCCGCCATGTATCATTGTATGCGGGGTAATTTGAGCCACCGTCGTTTGTAGATAGACACGATGCATACTCCTTTCCACGACCTGGCTTTCTACCACTCTCTTGGCCTCATCGTGCCCCACATTCGCTCAGCCTTTTGGTCAAGATGAGCTCAGATACCAAAGTCATATCCGGCAAGACTGTCGCTGAGCATAACTCGAGGGAGAGTTGCTGGATCATTGTCCATGGTGAGTTCACTCTTCTCGACAGCAGCGTTCACGCACAAGTGATGGGCGAGAACGACGACTCGAATACCAAAGACCTCTTTCATCCCTCATATGGCGTTCTGCTGTCCCCCAATGTCCGTCATGACCCAGTTCTGACAACATGCAATTGCACAGGTCTTGTGTATGACGTGACGGAATTCCTTGACGGTGAGCCTTACGTTTCCTCAAAGTTACAACTGAGCCATAATGCTGAATTAACACTTTTTGTTAGATCATCCTGGTATGTAACAGACACTGCACATGCACGGGCTTCATCTCTGAACATTATGAATGCAGGAGGAAGTAAGATCATCTTGAAGTATGCAGGAAAGGATGCTACGTGAGTACATGGCGCCGTTCTTCCGTGTCTGTTGGTTGAACGTACGATATTAGTGCCGAGTATGATCCAATTCATCCCCCAGACGCCATAAAGACCAATCTGCCTCCAGAGAAGCAGTATGTATCTGCCGTTTCGCTCTTCGCGCCTTTCAATCCTCATGAGGTCGTGTCAGCTTGGGACGGGTGGAGGCTGGTACTGCGCTTCAAGTCGAAGTCAAAGTTACAGATCAAGAGAAGCTTCGTCAAGAGCGTATGAACGCTCGCCCACCGCTGTCCGAAATTCTCAATCTGCATGATTTCGAGGTACGTGGTCGTATTCTCATGTACCATTGAATGTTTCTGAAGGTATGACTGTTTAGGCCATCGCGAGATCCGTGATGCCTGAAAAGGCTTGGGCGTACTACAGCTCTGCAGCTGACGATGAGATCACATTGCGAGAGAATCATGCTGCGTACCACAGGTCAGTGTGGTGCTGTGACTATAAGCGGGTGCATAGGTGCTTATACGGTCGTTCAGGGTCTGGTTCCGACCACGCATCCTTCGAGACGTCACACACCTTGACTGGTCCACAACTATCCTCGGACAAAAGTCAAGCATGCCCGTCTACATCGTACGTAGCTGGCTTGCATGAACACAGTTCTTGAAGCTGAATTGTATGCTCCAGACCGCAACTGCATTGGGTAAACTCGGACACCCAGACGGAGAACTGAATCTGACAAGAGCCGCGGCAAAGCATGGGGTCATCCAGATGGTACGAGAGCCCGATAGGGTGATGCTTTAGCCATTCTCACGTGCTTTGGCAGATACCCACTCTCGCCTCCTGCTCTTTCGACCAGCTTGTCGATGCTGCTCAACCTGGGCAACAACAGTTCTTGCAATTGTAAGATCTCCTGTCAACCAACGAGTGGTTATAAATCTGACTTCAACGACCAGATACGTCAACAAGGACCGTGAGATCACTAAAAAGTTCGTCCAGCATGCCGAGAAACGGGGCATCAAAGGTCTCTTCATCACCGTCGATGCTCCACAGCTTGGTCGGCGAGAGAAGGTATGTGCCTCCCCTCTCACTGTTCCGCTTCATTAACGCTGTTCTTCCCCTTCTGAAAGGATATGCGCATGAAGTTCGAGGAGGCCGATCCCGATCAAGTGAGCAGTAACGACAAGTCTAAGGAAGTCGACCGGTCTCAAGGAGCTGCAAGGGCTATCAGCGTGCGTTCTTCTTGCATAGAGATTGTAGTCGAGACTCAATATAGGGTGCGAACTAGTCTTTTATTGATCCTGGTTTGTGCTGGGACGACCTCGCTTGGTTCAAAAGCATTACGAAGAGTACGTCTCTGATCATTTGAATCCAGACTGATTACTAAATCTGCCGAAGTGCCTCTCATTTTGAAGGGTGTGCAGTGCTGGGAGGACGCTTTGGAAGCGTACGACCAAGGGATGGCCGGTGTTGTACTCTCAAATCACGGCGGTCGCCAACTGGACTTCGCGCGTTCCGGTCTCGAGGTTCTGGTCGAAGTCGTCCATAAGCTAGGAGAGAAGCGCGGCCTCACGTTCCCTAATGAGAAGTTCCAGCTCTTCGTCGACGGTGGTGTTCGCCGCGCCACAGACGTTCTCAAGGCTATTGCGCTCGGCGCCACAGCAGGTACGCGATGATTGGGGCGTAACATTTTACTTTGGGGATTGTGCTTATACTCATCTCTAGTCGGTATCGGCCGGCCGTTCCTATATGCGTTCTCGTCTTACGGTGTCGAGGGCGTTGACCACGCCCTCGGTATTCTCAGAGTGAGTGTCGTGCTTGTACTTACATATAAGGCCCCAGTTTCTGATGAGTTATACCATAGGATGAGTTTGAGATGAGCATGAGACTACTGGGAGCTCGTAATCTGAAAGAGGTAGTACGAGATATGCTCGATGCTTCTAGCATTCACCAGCATATTGTCGCCGTTCCTGAGGACAAATTGTACCACAGCAATTGTGAGTTTGGACTTGAATGCGCGGCCATCCTAAGAGCCCAATTACTGACATCGGCGTATCACAGACGAAAGTATGCAATCCGTCCGCCTTCGGGAAATCAAGTCAAACCTCTGATGAATGGGCTCCCTTTGTAAACCGTTGAACGTTGGAGCTCACATCTTCAACCTCCAACACACGACCATACTTCGCTATATGTACATATACACTGGATCGGACGTTACTATTTCACAGTGCTTTGTTTCTTAGGCCAGAACTCTCAGCCTTATGTCTATTCTACCTGGTCATCTCAGCTTATCCTATCGTTCGCTAGCGTATGTGGTATGTAGCTATGATGTAACGGCTTGCCTCGCCAATACCAACGACTCAGAGAATATTCTAGTTCAATCTTTTCAGGGCAGAGGACTCGAAGGCCTCGATCTACGCCGTGTTGTGGATCTCCGATGTTCAACTTGACGACCTTTCAATCTTCCTATTCTCGTTAGTATGGTGTCTCGTGGAGTTCATTTGTGCCAGGTACAAGGATCAATCCGTTTGGCTCTGTGGTACCCCCGACAAACTTGAACTGCATCTGGCGCGGCAGATTCCACGCGTCTAAATTGAGTACACTCCTCTGTCCCGACTTCCACTGCGCATGCTCTACCAGTGCCTCGTCGCTATGCTCGTCTTGACGGGAATCTCCTTCTCTGCATCAAGATTTCAAGCAAGATTTCAAGCAAGATTCTTTTGAAATGCTCTGCATACTGTGTATATTGCTCGTCGATCCCGCAAGGTCGAGTGTCCGCGCGCCACGGTTCGGCCTGTTCGCGCTTGGAGGCCTAAATACTGGTTTGCGTATGTCTTATACATCTTCTCTTCGTGCATTGTCGGCAATTAGCTAAACTCAACCTTCAGCATCCGGGTCTCCAACATCTCAAAGACCTAGCTACTCTGAGCAGATGCTTACGGCCGCAACGGTCAGTATCTTCTGAGAAGCCTGCCGATTCAGCACCTATGGATCAAACGCTCAGATCGTGGCCTCGGGAATCTCTCGTTGGATAGAAATCTTCACTGTTCTATCTCAACGCGGGGAAAACCTCATGCATGTGCTTGAGAAGTCATTCGAAGTGCTGACGACGCCATAAACCAACGTCCCTATCCGGTCAAAGCGGGGTCGATGCGGCGCGCCCAGAAAGGAAATCGTTGTAGTCGGCCTGCGACGTCGCCTCCCACACGCGCAATCAATACCTGGGGAACTGGCCTTCGAGGCTTCGACAGCATATCACCGCACAAAGGTACTTCCGATTTTGGACATCCTCTTGCATCAAAATTGCCTATCCCGGGGAGAGAACTTTGTCCATCAGCAGGACCAATGGCTGGCCGTTCTGTATGCCTCGTTGCGAAGACGGGATTTGATATAAGAGCTAGGACTACAAGAAAATGTGCAGCAGTGATCCAACTGCCCAGCCTTTTTCGCACTGTGGTCCCAGCGCAGTCTCTGAGCCTTCGTTTTTGACTCGTCTCTCCATTCCAATCACTCGACATGGTCCCGACATTCATTCTCACTCGCACCTTTGCCATCTCGGGCATGCTCGTTGGAGGTGAGTAACATGTGTTTTGACGGTCGCGTGCCTCGGGATCTAATATGTCGGTCTGGTCCTTGCAGCTCAGATGGCCTGTGCCGCGCCTGTACCATACCTTGGAGCATGCGAGTCCGGTTGCAACTTTGTTGTCCCTCCCAGTAATGCTGCGGCTGTTGCAAAGGTGCAAGTGAGTGCTTGTCCTCTGTACGCCAGCTCAACTGCTGATCAACGGGCCAACCAGAGCCCTGCTGTTTCCTCCACCGCAGCTTCTGCGCCGGTTCCTTCTGCGGTCCTCGAGGTTGTCAAAATCATAGAGGTCATCAGCCCGACGCCGGATTCGACACCTCCAATACCGGAGATAGATTTGGTTGATCTGATAGAGCCGCCACCAGAGGTGCGTTCATGCTGTCTTGGCTACCGAGCTGACTGACTGACTTCATGCCTACATCCAGATAGCAGATGGCGACCCGTTAAATCCTGCGCCAGCCCGGACAGACATCATCAGCGCGATACAGGTGAGCGCCGCCTGTGTGTCATGGTGTGGAGTGCCGCGTAATGACGTCTTGGCTTTCCCTTTGCAGAAAGCCAGCAGCGAAAGCACAAGCGGGCTAGTCTGAGAGATGTTGCCGGGAAGAAGTTCCTCGTTTGAGGTCTGAGTTATTGCCTAGATTATTTTGCAGTGTTGTACACGCAGCTCCCAGCGGGCTGCGTTTTTTGCAATCCACACTCCTTTCGACCTTCGTGTATTGTTAGCCTGCCTGTTACCGTTGCAACTTGCCCTGTGTATTACTAGCTGGAATAGATGGAGTCATTGTCTGTTTCGCTGTCGGAGCCGGGAGAGCCACGCCGCCACTGCGAGGAGGACCCCCGCCTGCGCGGCGGGAGTGGCCGGGGTCCGGGTGGGGAGGAGGGCTGATTTTTTGTTGGCGCTGTCTTGTCCGCTGCACCCGTCCAGCACCAGGACCTGCGGATCGCTGTCTCCAGCATCCGACCAGTGGATTTTCCTCTTCGACTTCCTCATCGCGACCATTCGTTCGCCTGCAGGCAGGTCATCTTTCACGACCGACCTTCACGCGACTTCAAGTTATCAGTCACATCGCCGCAATCGTAGCAATTCGTGGGTTTTTCTCTTGACGACCAAAAGTACTCGTAGTCACCTCCTCCCTCTTCCCCGCTCTCCTACCTATCTCGGGACACCCGTCGTCGCAGAATGAGCAAATCTTCCGCTACTTCTGTACCAAAGATTCCGACTCAGTCAGCTTGGTCAAAGGGCCCGCCGCAGAGTTCCTCTACCGCACCCACCCCTCGATCTCAATCTCCCGCCCCCTCAAATGCAACTCCTCCAGCTTCAGCCAACCACTCTCGTCGTCCGAGCACACTTGGCCAAGGCGTTTCCTTCAAGGATGGAGTTGGAGGCGCACGGAGTCCAGTAAATACTGTAAAACCTGGTACGTCTCGCTTTCTTTTCTTTCAACCCCCATCTCCCCGATTTCCCCGCCTTTCATGCTCTCGTTTCGGCGGGAACAATTTCGTGGCATCCCGGATCGTAGGGGCACGGTTTTGTGTCGTGTCGTCCTCGCCTGGTATCTCTGTCACGCTACCTCCGCATAGCGCACAGCCTTCACGTCGACTCCCACCTTTTTGTCATCACTAACTCGTATTCGTGTTTTTCCACTCAGGCTCTGCGGTCACATTTGGCTCGATTGACGATGTTTCTGCACCCATCTCCTCTTCGCCCGCCTCTGTACCACCAATCAAGTCAGAGGGTGTGAAGTCATTCGGTTCCGTCCCAGCAGGGCCGGCAGACGCGTCAGCTGTCAATGGCAAAACATCTGCCTCTTCCTCGACTGCTGCGTCATCTTCAAAACCATCTACACCAGCACCGACTACTCTACCTCCGAAGCTTGGTAAAGTGGACATCAAAAAGCTCTTCCAAGGGTCAAGTAGCGGGCCTGTACCATCTCCATCGACTTCACAGCCATCATCAGACGTCTCGTCTCCGGCATCTCGTCCTGCATCCCTCCCGCCGCATTCATCACCACCCAATGGACCGTCGGGCCAACAGGGTCAGCACCAATCGATTCCACAGTACAACAACTTCACTCCTTTCGTGCCCGGCGGACACCGGCCTCCAGTCAATGGTGCCAACGGTAGCGGTCCCGGAGCTCCTCGGTCGCCTGTGCACAACAGGCATATGCCCAATGGTGCGCCTAACGGTGTGAATGGTCGTCCAGGTGGGCCTGGAGGCCAACCTCCTGCACAACCCCCCTTGTCTGCAGGCATGTCTAGCCCACGGTTAGGGCCCCCTCATCCTTCGCATCCTGTTCCTCCTGGCGCCTTGTCTCCTGGCCAGCAGGTACCCATGTGGCCTGGAAACTACTACGTAAGTTCTTCTGCGTCATGTCATATTTGCTGTCGTCGTATTGAGATTGTTCAATCAGTATCCTTATCCCGCTCCCGAGTACATGCAATATTCCCCGTCATGGCCAATGCAACCTCTACCTCCTCCTCATGGCCAACCTCCTCCTCATGGCCAACCTCCTCCTCCGGGTCCCCACCAACATCCTGGGATGCCCGTCTCTCCGCGAAACCCACCTCCGCCCCTCCACGGTGCACCTGCCACCCCTACAATGACTCCCGCCGTTCCAACCCCGACGCATTCTCATCCCGCGCCTTCCCCTCACATGCATACAAGTAGCTTGGGCAGCGTGACATCACCTCCAGCAACGCCGTCCTCTAACTCTGGTCCTGGCGCTGCTCGCATGGAGCGCAATACTCTGGATGGTGGCGCCCTTCCTTTTGTTCCGAAGAGGGTTACACTCAAGACACCCCTCGGTCAAGAGATCGACTTCAAGACTCATACGACTCGCACGCCTTCATCACCGGTCGTTCCTAATTCACCTGCACGGCGGACACCGGTGCGGATGGAGACTGAGGAGGCAAAGAAGAAGCGACTCGCTGAAGAAGAGGACAAGGAGCGGGCGAAGAAGGCGGCTCAAGATAAGGAGAAGAGGGATGCTGAGGACCGCGAGCGTAAGCAGCGGGAAGCCGAGGAGAGGAAGAAGCGAGACGAGGAGCAGCGAGTGAAGAAGGAGCAAGAGGAGAAGGAGAGGGTGAAGAGGGAAGCTGAGGAGAAGGAGAGGAAGCTGAAGGAGGCTGAGGAGAAAGAGCGTGTACGGAAAGAGACTGAAGAGAAGGAGCGGCTGCGCAAGGCAGAGGAGGAGCGACAAGAGAAGCTTCGCCAAGAGGAGGAGGTAAAGGAGAAGGAGAGGGTGCGCAAGGAAGAGGAGGAGCGGGCACAGCACGCGGCTCAGAAGGCACAGAAAGAGGCGGAGGAGAAGACGAAGACTGACGTCGCTCCTGACTCTCAACCTCAGACCACTGCCGAACCTGAGGAGGGCGAAGTCGAAGAGGCTGGTGGAGACCAGAAGTCAGGTTCGCCAGATGACTCCAAGGACAAGGCTTCGGAGAAAGCTTCACTTCGTATCGACACTGCTATTCTCAACAGCGACGGAACTAAACGTCGCCCTGGCCCCTTGGACCTCACTGGTGCCAAACCCACATCCCTCGCCACCGCTGGTCCTTCCGTCTTGGCCAACGCTCGTCACATCAACGACTTCTCGGTTGTCAACTATCCCAACGGCATCTCGAGTCCTATTTCGGAGAATGCGCCCGCCCTCAAGCCTCGCCACTACAGTCGTGACTTCTTGCTCCAGTTCATGGATGTGTGCAAGGAGAAGCCCGACAATCTTCCTCCTCTCGACCTCCTCGGTCTCCAGCCAGACGCATATCCGATTGCCCGTGGTGGCTCCAACAGACGGCAACCGTCGGTCAGTGGCTCGATGGGTCCTCCGGCCAGCGCTACGCGTGCGCAAGCTGGCATGAGCGGCCTCGGCATTTCAGGCATTGGGAAGTCGGGCAGCGGGTTCAATATGGGTCAGTTTTCTACCCCGGCAAACAAGCTCTCCTCTGACGAGCGTTTTGCTATGTCAAATCGATCAACATCCGTGTCCGGCGGTCCAGGTGGTTTGCCACTCGGTCGACCCTCTCCCATGGTGCGGTCCTCCTCCCAGGGTGGCCCTGGAGGAGCAGGTATGGGCCATCGTACGCGGTCCAAACGTGGTGAGAAGCGTGGCGAGAGCAGGGCTACTAACCCGTCACAAACATCGTACGGGCCTGCTGGTTCCTCTGCCCTTGGCAATCTCCCCCTCGAGCCCGTCGCTCCGCTGGAAGTCTCCGCCAACCGGTGGCAGGCCAACAGCACCAAGAGGGGTGCTCCTGCTCCCGAATCGGCAGACTCTCCTGAGTTGGTCGAGCGTAAAGTCAAGGGTTTGCTTAACAAGCTTACGATGGAGCGGTTCGACTCTATCTCCGACCAGATCATTGGTTGGGCCAACAAGTCCGAGGCCGAGAAGGATGGCCGCACTCTCATCCAGGTCATCAAGCTGGTGTTCGAGAAGGCTACGGATGAGGCGACATGGTCCGAGATGTATGCCCGTCTGTGTCGTAAGATGATGGAGCAGATCAGCCAGAAGGTCCAGGATGACGGCATCCGGAACAGCGAGGGCAAGCCTATCACTGGTGGTAACCTCTTCCGCAAGTACCTCCTCAACCGTTGCCAGGAAGACTTCGAGCGTGGTTGGGCCGCGAAGGACGCTGCGGCCGCTGCTGCTGCGTCCAAAGCCACTGAGGACGAAGCCACTGCCAAGGCGAACGAGGAGAACAAGGATAACGGCGAGGAGAGCGCGCTCTACTCCGAGGAGTACTACATTGCGCAGAAAGCCAAGCGTCAAGGTCTTGGTCTCGTCAAGTTCATCGGTGAGCTCTTCA
Organism: Steccherinum ochraceum; assembly: GCA_004332605.1. NCBI lineage: Eukaryota > Fungi > Basidiomycota > Agaricomycetes > Polyporales > Steccherinaceae > Steccherinum > Steccherinum ochraceum. The sequence continues at coordinate 20,966 of RWJN01000123.1, read as the reverse complement.
AGCTGCAGATGCTCACGGAGCGTATCATGCACGAGTGTGTCAAGAAACTCTTGCATAACGTCGAGAACCCCGAGGAAGAGGAGATCGAGAGTTTGTGCAAGCTCATGACCACTGTTGGCTCGCTCCTCGATGTCCCCAAGGCTCGTGCGCACATGGACGTCTACTTCCAGCGCATGAAGGAATTAGTGAGGGGCAACAACGTGAACTCGCGTATGCAGTTCATGCTGCAGGTGCGTACATTCTTGATGCTCTTAGGCGTTCTCCTCTGATAGCTCGGTCGTCACCTAGGATGTTATCGAAATGCGTGAGCGCAAATGGATACCTCGTAACCAAGTCGCCGCGCCCACTACGATTGCCGCAGTCCACGAAGCGGTAAGTTTGCAATCGTTTAAGTGGCCGTGGGCAGCTATTCTGACGACAGTTTCCTGTAGGCTGCTAAGGAGAAGGCCGCTGCTGAAAGCTCATATAACCGAAATGTCAGCATGTCCCGGGGCGGCTCTCGTCGTGGTGCTGATCGTGGAGGTGAACAAGTCGGTCCTGATGGATGGGCTCAAGTGACTCAGAGGCCACCAGCAAAGGCTGGTGATCTGTCTCAGTTTGGCAAGATTCAGAAGACGACGTCCATGTCCTTCGGACCTAGCGATGCGTTCAAGAAGCCTGCCAAGAGCCGCGAGTCGACCATCTCCCGCACGAATTCCACCAATGCCTTCTCGATCCTCAGTCAGAATCCCGAGTCAGGCGTTGAGCCTACCACGAAGCCTAGCCGACCGGCGAGTCGTAAGCCCAGCGTCGACCTCGGTACAGGCGGTGTACCCGAAGCGCCTATGCAGCGCAGGAAACTCAACCTCTTGCCCCGCACCGTCAAGGCGGACGAGCAGAAGGACTCCCCCGCTCAGTCCACAGCGAACTCTGAGGACGATGCTCCTGAGGCTGGTCCATCCATGTCCGAGGAGGAAGTCGCTCAGCGGATCAAAGAGGACTCGAAGGAGTTCTTCAGCATACGCGATTTAGACGAGGCAGAGGTCTACTTCACCAAGCTTCCTGCGGAATACAGGCACAAGCTCGTGGACAAGCTCGTCAGCGTCGCGATTGAGAGCAAGGACGCTGACGCTGAGCTCGTCGCAGGCCTCTTTGAACGCGCGGCATCCAAGAACTACTGTTCACCCGCTGCCTTCGAAGAGGGTCTCACACCGATCACGGAGTTGTTGGACGATATTGTCATCGACTCCCCCAAGGCATTCTCGCTGTATGTCACGATGGTGAAGGGAGCTGGTCTCGATAAGGATGAAGAACGACGAGCGCGACTTGCGAGCAAGTCTATGGATGCTGATAAACTATTGGCTTTGCTCTCATAGATTGTATCTCGTTAGGTTTCCTCTTATACTGTTGTGTCACACCCTGCCGTTTTTCTTCTTTGTTCGTTTACCTTTATGCCCTTGTCTCTCATAGTCTTTCCTCCATTCTTCTTCATGCTATTGCTGCATCATTCTTGTCAATTATTCCACGGGATTGGTCGTGGTTTGTTCGCACGTGTACCTATTACTTCTTAGCATAGCTACATGTTACTTACTCACGCCACGCTCTCTACACATTGATTTCCTCGCTGTCGTGCTGCTACTACTCTGTTTGTGAACACAGAGAATGCGAGATGGAACAGAACCTGTGTCATGCTTCACCTCCCTCTTATATTCGGATTTAGGTTTGGCGTACTCAGATCGCGAAAATCGCTCAGATTGACTTCAACACCGATCGTGAGCAATATCAGGCATTGCTGATATGACCATCATGTCGTGTGCTGGAGTGCTGTCCCTTGGGGATTTCGAACTCGTGAGTTGGAAAGCCACTGACAAACGACATCGACCCGTGGGCCTGCACTGAGTCGCGAGACCGTACGTCCTGCTGCACGATCGACTCAGATGCAACAACTCCGGTCACAAATGCATGCGATGAGGTATTCAGCGGTGTCTTGAAGTACCAGTGAGTTACAGATCTCTATTCCGAAGTTCATATAACGTTCATATCCGCTCATGCGCAGGCCTGCTGGTGCCTGTGCTTTGGTCGCCGAGAGATCAGTGGCACACGTGACGAGCCCGAAAAGGCAGGAAGGAGTAGGGCGGGATGGGCAGCCACTGGACTCGCTGAGTGCCTCTTTCTCGCTTCTCCTCCTCTTCAAAGACGTGCTTTTGTCGACCCCAGCTTGGACCCCGCTTGGACCCTTTCACAACATACTTAAAGCATCGAACTCATGACATTTCTTTTCGCCGTGCGCAAACCAAGAGCACGCTCCTCTTCCTCTGCCTAACATTCGCTCCCAACCCGCTCCACTCCAGTCGGAACTGCCTCCTGGTGCCCATACCCTCCAGTCCCCCCTCCCCCCTCCACGCCACCCTCACTATCTGAGGGTCAATGGTGTCTGTTCATACTACCCGCTCCTCCGTACATCAACGTCCAAAGGACTCTTGGCTTCGCTATGTCGGGCGCCATCTCAACTTCTTCCGCATCCACATATTATTCTTGTGAGCTCACGCCTCTGGTCCCTCTTCGTCTGTATGCCCTAGACTGACGTCTCGATCGTCTTCTACTAGTACATTCACTCCCCTTATATTCTCAGCCATCTTCTACGCAAGCAATGGCCATAACCACATCTCCTACTCCGACGCCCTCTTTAATTGTGTCAGCGCGATAACCGTCTGCGGACTCGCTACTGTGGATCTCAGCAGCCTCACCAACTGGCAGCAGGTGATTCTCTTCTTTCTCATGTGTATCGGCAACCCAGTACGTCTGTTGTACGTGTGCAGCAAAGTCTATTCTTTAACCGAACGCAGGTCATAATCTCCTGGGTCATGGTGTACGTTCGAAGGTGCGTGTTCAGGTAATATTTACCTCGCAGACACGCAGATTGACGAGTTTTCAGGCACTTCTTTCAAGTGAAATTCAACAAAGTCGTCCAAGCCGAGCTCTCCCGTCGAGCCAAAAATAAAGTCGGCGCTCCTGTTCAAGTGCTGCTGGTGCCCTGGTATCGAAAACTTTGGCTGGCATTGACCCAACGGTTCCACTCACAGGACCCGGAGCAGGGTCCGCACGAAGAGACGAACGCCGCCCCTCGAGTGCGCCCCGAGATGATTCGGCGTATGGACGATGCTCCGAAGCTCGTGAACCCCAGCGGGTGGATTAGTGCAGGACACGCGGGTGATGGCTATGGCGACACGCCTGTGTTCAAGCCAGCTGGAGATGCTTCTGATCAACCTGCTCTATCTGATGGTCCATCGGAACCTACTAGCATCTCAGAGGAAGTCGATTCCATTATCGAGGAAGGATTGACCCCGGAGAGTCAGCGAGGCAACCCGTTCGACAGCCTCCGAGAGAAAGGGTGTGTTCATCGCTCTGATGTCAGTTGACTTGGTTCTTACCAGTTGCTCGATCTAGCCGGTCACGTCGAATTTCCGATCCAGGTGTCGCAGCTGAGAACAGCCATGGACATGACAAACGTTAGTACTCATCTTGGCGAATGCGTTCACTCGTGCTAACGCCAGCCCAGTGTCTCCACTATCGATGCATCGCTTCCAGACCATTAATGTCGCGTCCACGGAGCGACCACCCACAGATTTGCCAAGATCCCTCACCATACCACGTACTCAAACGGTTGAATTTGCGCCTACTCCTCGTAGGAGCGGAGACTCCGTGGTGGAGAGGGGGCGCCGAGACCGTCTGGCCCCGCCCGGCGACGGACCGAGTCTGCAACGAACACCTACCCAGCATGACCGAAGTAAGTAGTGCTCCGAGTTGTATTTCTCATGTCGCTCATTTCTTGGTAGGATCTATGCAGCGGACGCTATCTATCCCACGGACATCTACAACAGGCCACTCACACCGTCCAAACTTGCGCACCAAGCATCGCGGCTTTGGTGGATTCCCAATGCCACACGAGATTGCTTCCAGCCTCTTCCGTCGCTTCTTCCCCAAGCTAGAACGCCAATTAACACGAACCATTACGATTCCTCACACCCAAACCATCACTTCGCAGAGTGGTCCCGCTACACCCGGGACGAAAACGGTTCCTTACATCTCATTCGACGCTGTCGTCGGGCGCAACTCCGCTTTCAAACGGCTTACACACGATCAGCTGGAGGAAATCGGTGGTGTTGAGTACCGCGGATTGACAGCCCTCCTATGGATCGTCGCTGCTGTACGTGCCTGATCCAGCTCATTAGACAGTGGACTTACTCTTCGTTTAGTATCACATTGGCTTACAACTCATCTCTTTTATCGTTATTGCTCCATACATCTCAACGCCGAAATGGCACAGTGCATTCATACCCCCTGACCTCCATAGAAACTTGTCTACTGTCTGGTAAATGACATCTCTCACAAGCTTTGGCAATTCGCTCACTTTTCTTCCCTAGGTTTTCAGCTTTTCAAGTTGTATCATCATATACCAACACTGGAATGTCCCTCGAGGACTTGTCAATGATTCCGTTCCAAACCGCATACCCTATGATCCTTTTCATGATTATGCTAATTCTTGCTGGTAATACTGCCTTCGTAAGTCGTAAAAGCTCTTCACACACCTTTTGGTACTGACAGTATCCTATAGCCCGTATTGTAAGCGTTTAAAGCCGGACATACATCTTCCTAGGCTGACACTGTTCATAGCCTTCGACTAATGATTTGGATCATCTCCAAATTTGTGAGCAAAAAGTCCCGTCTACACGAGACCTTGCAGTTCTTGTTGGACCATCCTCGCCGATGCTTTGTCTACCTCTTCCCGTCCCACCAGACATGGTTTCTCTTTACTGTCTTGTTCGCGCTGAAGTATGTGCTCTGTGCCTTATTATCTGACGTGGTTCCGCTGACGATGTCCACCTCATAGCGGCACGGATTGGTTCTTTTTCTTGGTCCTGGACATCGGCAATCCTACTATCGAAGCTATCGCCTTTGGGAACAGGTTTCTCTTGGGTCTTTTGCAGGCGGCTGCTGTACGAGCTGCAGGGTTCGCCTCCGTGCCACTGTCTGCGTTGGCACCTGCTGTGAAGTAAGTACCAACTTGGTTTTGTTTGGATCCTTCTAATCGTGGGCTTCAGAGTGCTCTATGTCATCATGATGTATGTCTCCGTATGTGAGTAGGCTCCTTCGTATGCTCCGGTGTCGACCACGCGACTGATAATGTTTATCCCCGCAGACCCGATCGCAATGAGGTCAGGCCTGAATTCAATATTTGCACCATTTGGATGCTGACTGGTAGATTGCAGTGTGCGCTCTACGAACGTCTATGAGGAGAGATCTCTCGGCGTTTACCTCAGTGAAGAAGACGAGGATGACGAGCAGAATTTCAATCCCGTCGGTAACCGCTATACGGTCTGGAGTCGTTATCTCGCGATGCACATGCGCAAGCAGCTGTCCTTTGGTGCGTAGTCTGGTACGCCGAGCTCCATTTTGTACTGAGCGTGGACCTACAGATATGTGGTGGTTGGGTCTTGCGTTGTTCTTGGTTTGCATCATCGAGGTAGGTCGCAGATATCTTCCGTCTTTGAGCACAGTCTTGACATCCTTGTAGCGCGACCCTTTGCAGGACGATGCCACTCAGAGCTGGTTCAGTATCTTCACTATCCGTAAGTGGCAACTGTACTTTCAAAGATCCTATCACTGACAGCGCCTCGGTCAGTATTCGAACTGGTGTCAGCATACGGCACTGTCGGTCTTTCTCTCGGTGTTCCCTACGTGAGTTGCCGTCGTATATCATGCACATATTCAAAGTATCACTAAAGGGGAATTGGCGTTAGGCAAACTACTCTTTCTCCGGCGCGCTCCGTCCCCTCTCCAAGCTCATCATCTGTCTTGTAATGTTACGTGGCAGGCATCGCGGCTTGCCCGTCGCCATCGACCGTGCTGTCATGCTACCTTTCGAATTTCGTGAAGAGCCGTCACTGGATTCCGACGATGAGGAGGACGTCACTGCTGGTTCGACCCCTGACTACGCCAACGGTGACGTACCAGCCGAGAAGAACACCCGGTTCCGAGACCCGTCGCCCTCCTCTCATCGTGGCGTGTCTTTCCGGTCTGCGAGTGCTGGTAGCCGTGGTCAACGCCGGAGACGCACGATGACGCAGCACTCAGAGAACGGAGGGTTCCATGAGTACCCAGCTGAAGAAGTGTGACTGCATTTCATTCTCACATCCATTTGTTTCATCCGTACATACATTGGCAACACCCTCATAGACTTTTCTCCCCACACAACCTGCTGTCTTTTTGCTTTGCTACAACTTTGATGTCTTTGCATATGCATAGTCACGTATAGCAATACATGTACTTTACTACTTCTTGCATTTACTGAAACCTGCATTTACCTACGAATATAGAAATGACCCTTTCGATGAGATGCTGGAGCCTGGTATCACGTAACCCGAGACGCAGAGAGCCCTGTCAGAACCAAGTCGAAGAAGGTAAGATGGGGATGGAAGGAAAGAGGAGGAGGATACAACGGACATGTGCATGAAGAACGAAAACCGTGGATTATTGGGTGCTTCGCGTTTGTAAGTAAGGGGTGGTAATAAGGATATACAGATGAGGAGAGTCCGCATACATCTCAGAAGACCAGGACATAGCTGCAGCATACCAAACCAAAAAACAGACGATCAGGACTGAGATTCGTAGCAAGTAGAATAGAGCGTTGATCAAGCAGGCGTCACCACCGACGGCGGCGCAACGGACACGACCGTCTCGTACGCAGGCGGAGCCTCGCCCGACTCCGTCTCCTGGCCCGTCATCAGCCTCTCGAACTGGGTGTTCCGCTCGTACACCGAATCATGCCGCGACGAGTGGGAGTGTTGGCTGATCGGGGGAGAGGGCCGCCCCGGAGCGTCGGTTTGTTGAAGAGCGTCGACGGTCCGGCGCGCTGAGTTGGACGGGCCAGCGGAGAGGGAGGACTGGTGGCTGTGGAGTCCGTTGCGGGAGGGTTTGGGGCAGCGGCATTGGATTCCGGTGGAGGTGGGGCGTTGGGTGGAGGAGAGGATGGAGTATGGGGGGAGGGCGGTGTAGTCTGGGCTGCAGAGGCACTGTAGAGAGTCGTTCAGTCAATGAGAGCGCGCTGACAGCCAATGGGAAACTCACAGATAAGATGTGAATAGGTGTCTGCACGACAATATCATACAACTTCCTCTTCTCTCCCGCCCCGTCCACGTCCACGTCGTCCCCGCGCTGCACCCTAAAAATGATCTTCAGCAAGTGCGTGACGATGATGTTGCTCTTCTTGTTCTTGTTCGTGAAGTGGATCTGCGCGCACGACTCCGGGAGGCGGACGCCGTGCTGGATGGTCCACGGGCCGGGACCCATGAACGTCGACGCCATTTCCGCCGGATCGTCCTCGGGCCCTTGCAGCGCGTGGAGGGGCGAGCGCAGGAAGGCGTCGACGTCGTCCCCGAGCAAAGGAAGCAGTGGGGTGTTGCTGCTGGCGGGGTTGAGGCTGAGAAGAGGGACACGAGTGACGGTATCGGTACGTGCGACGCGCTTGAATTGGGTCAGGTAGTCAACACGTTCTACAGAGGGCCCTCGTTTACAAACACTAAAGCGACAACGACAAGGGGGACTCACCCTCGAGGACAACAGACACCCGGAAGATCTTCATCTTCGTCCACGGGATGAACGTCAACGAAATCGGTATCTCGCCCCCGATGGGGAAACTCCGTCCAGAGATCGTCAGCAAGTACTGCATCTGGTTGTCCCACTGCCGTTCCACGATGACGTTCTCGCTGTCCTCCGTGTCGTCTTCTCCGGGAGCAGTGACGACGGTAACATCTTGACCTGCGGACAATTTCGACGTGAACGTTCCTGGGCGGTGCGCGTGTGCTTTGAGCTTCCAGGTGACGCTGCCGTATTCGCAGCCAAGACTAGGGGGTGCGGTAGCGGGAACGGAGAAGGAGATGGGGTATGTGTAGACACCTGTATATCCAATCCATGTAAATTTTGAACCTGGGGATGAGCATACATGTATTACTCACCAGGCTTGAACTCCTTCCAACCATCACCGAACTCCTTCCCTTCCTCCTCCAACCCCAGCACCTCGCCCACCCTGCTCAGCGTCCCCTTATGCTTATCCGGACTATGCCGCCTCTCCCGACTATGCTCCCCCGTCCTGTCCCTCGTCCTGTCCCTTGTCCTATCCCTCGTATGCTCCCTCGGCGGCGTAACATCCCCAGCATGGTGCGACACAGACCTGACACGATCCGAAATCGCCTCAAAGATCGCCGTCGACACCCCGGCAAGGGTAAACCGCTTGGCGTTGCGTCCACGGATGGTGTCGTCGTGTGCGACGGCGTTCGGAGAGGTGGCTCGGGACGTCCCGGGTTCGCCCCCGGTGGGTGATGTGGGTGAGAGCATCAGGTTGCCGGGGATGTCGCTGGTGGACGAGCCTTCTTCTGTGGAGTTGCCGGAGCGGGTGCGGCTCACGCTGGGGCGGAGGATGGGGGAGGAGAGGAGGGAGCTTGCGTGTCGCGAGGAGGAACGGAAGCGTGCTGGTGTCGAAGTACCTGAGGTTGGTGAGAGCACAAGGCCTGGAGATGGAGTCATAAGTCATGAAAAAATACATGCTGAGAGGGTTTGCGACGTACCAGAATTCTCAACACCCAGACCATTCCGTAGCGCAGTGCGCAGCTCCTCCAACGTCCTCCCCGTCTCCGGTGCCTCCTCCAGCGTGCCCATCGGCGAGCGGAACGAGCCCGACGTCCGTCGACTCAACGAAGGCGTCGGTGTCCCCTCCGGCGAGTACCTCGGTGAATACGGCGGAGTCGGTAGCTGGTCGTTGATATGGTTGATGTACCCGGGCTGGTAGTACGCGTTGTGCGCGTTCGCACTGCTATGCCGGGGAAGAGGGTTCCTGCCTCTCGTCAGCTCTCTGCCTCTCCGCTCGGCATCTGCATCGTCGCGTTGCCCTCGTCCCCGTGAGTGTCCTTCCGAGTGACTGTCGTCGTCGTTGTCGCGCTCGAGGGCGAGTCCAGGGCCGACAGACATGGTACGGCGTTGGGGGAGGGGGGCAGCATTGGCGTCGAAGAAGACGTAGGATTGGCTGTAGACTTTGTGTTCTTCGGTCACGTCGATGCGACGCGCACCGATACCTTCAAGTAAGAAGCAGTAGTTCAGTAAACGTCTAAAATGCACGACGAAAAGAGGAAAAAATGTAGAATGCGCTAGGACATCCATATGCGAGCCGATGATCTCACTGCCGCGGACATATCGGCTGCGCTGATCCTCGACACGAGCTAAAAAGAACAGTGTGTGCTCACCTTCAGGCCATGAGGTACTGGTCCTACAAAGCAGCTCTATTTCAATGCTAGAGATCCTGGTCGGTTTGGCGAGAGTCAAAGTCAGGAGACCTCGGACCATGCCCGACTGTCCTGTATTCACAGAGCGGTGTCGGCCAGTGGCGTCTCCGTTGCGCAGAAAGACGACGCTCTCTGTGAGGCGGATCTCGAGGGTGTTCTTGTGCGGTTTGGACGCGGCCATGGAGGCTGGCGTCGCTGAGGGGTGTACGGTCATGGACAGAGGTTTGAGAAGAGAGAGCCTGTGTGGGGTTGGCAGTGGCAGAGAAATTTATAGAGGGTGCAAAAGTGTACGCGAGGACTGTGCATATGGTCCGGGTGAATCGATCGCGCAACCAAATGAAGCAAGTCGAATCAATATTTACCCTTTGGACAGTCCAGACTCTCGAACGTTCACCCTCGTCGCCCTGCACGGGCAACGTTCAGGCTGTTGTGCCGCAAATGCGGAACGGGCCAAGCAGAGGGGGGAGTTGGGGGGAGAAACAGCAGCTCGATGATCAGACGCAGAGGGCTCAGGACGATCGGAAGGTGGGTCCGAGGTGAGCACCGCTCCGGGCTTATAAGGCCAGTCCAGAGCATGACGGACTACCTGGGACACCTTCGCACATATCGGCCTCGAGAGTGGTTGCTTGTAGGGAGTACACGGGCCAACAATATCGGAAGATACAACTCTGGCTTTCAACGTGTTGTTACTTGCCAAGAGTGGTCGTGTGGGGCGGGACGGAACGCACCGGGGATATTCACGAAACTGCGCTTGGCGAAATTTGCGCTGTGGCGCTCTGACCGCAGGTCGTCGGGATATCGGGTATGTGGCTGCAGTACTGCCAATCATGGTCATGGGCATTGCAATGTTCCGGTCCTCCTCCTCCTCCTCCTCCTACTCCCTACGTCGGCACCTACTCGCCAGAGCACTAACTGCAGCGCTGCCGGACAGGACTGGCACGAGGAACCAGGATCATACACCTCTGCGCACATTCACAATTCGATTGGCTACCCCATGATATCATCTACAAAAACAGCGTGCATTCCTGTAGCATCCGTACTAGTACACTGATTCACCCGGCGTGCCTCACACAGCGTCTGAGGACGCGGAGAGCATGTGCGGTTCTATCCTGGAATCCTGTTTCTCCTTCGCTTTCTGCAATGATACCTTTACAGCTTTGATAGAGTTCTCTCTCGCTGTGATCAGTCGTTTCGCCTTCTTCAGGTCGAGGCTATCCCGAAGGCTCGTGTAGTCCTGGGTCTTTCTTGACACAGTAGTTGATATCGAGGCTTCATTCTGGTCTGTGTCCTCAGTGGGGCGTGGTGGTAGGGTGGACGACAGCTCTGTTCGCAACGTAGCCAGGATGTCATCAAGAGACATTAAGGTAGTGATGCATTCGTCCATGTCTTCTTTCTGACGGAACGTCTTGCAGACCTCTCTCGTGCAGGTTTCAATGTGGCTGAACCTGGCAGGCCCGAGAAGCTCCCCGCCGTACCTGGGAAATGATAGACAAGCACGTCGCGCTCGGTACATATTGCTAAGAATACGACGCACGAGGGGACAGAGAGACGTACCATCGACTGATGATCACCACCGCGTCCATAGCACCCTCCGCCTTCATCGTCTTCAGTACACGCTCTCCGGCGTACTTCTCGTCGTCGTCGTCGCTGCCTGCCCGGAGCTCGAAGTCGTCCGGCCCCCCAAGGCCAGACTTGCCCGTCTTGAGGAGCATGCAGCGCCACGCCGAAATCTCGTGCGTGGCACGGCGGGAGGCGTGCATGACGTTCCTCACGTATGTCACGACTTTCTGTGCGTCCTCCGGGCTAGCTGTGCGGAAGATGTAGCCAAGGAAGGTAGAGCCTCTGTCCCTGATTTCCTGCGAGATGGCGACAGGCTCGGGCGGGGGACGAGATGAATGAATGAACGCGTCGAGATTCGACGACATGCTGTTTCCGGGCGGTGTACCATGAAGAACTAGGGCACGATAGAAGGAAGTTGGTCACCAGGCCGACAAGAGCTGTGAGAAAGACGGTCGGGGGAGACGGACGAGCGACTGCACAGAGCAGGAGAGACAACGCCGCTTGGGTATTGTTCGGGGCCTGGCCAGTCATGACGCAGCCTTTCCCACAGTCAGCGGACTCTGAAGCCACACTGATCTTTCTTAACAAGCCAGTACAGCCCGGGTGATGGCCGAGTGGCCGGCATCGGTGGCATCTGTGCGAGAACGGGCGCCTTGTGGAGGACACACTTCTCCTGCAAGAGGATCATTGTTTCGGTGCATGCACCATTTCCTGTCTTTCTCCTCTCTCCATCTTCACCCAAGTCGATAGCCATGTCGTCGTCAGACCCACCCCCCGACAGTCTCGGGGATCTCCTCAACCAAAGTGCCAACCTGCGGACTCTGGAGCCTGCAGCCGTTGGCTCTCAGGTCGCCCTTATGGCTATTATTTCCGTACGTCTTTTCGCTTGGTTACTTACCCCACATGTGCACTCACGACGCGTCTTCATAGGCTGTTACTATAGTAGTATTCAATATTTTACGCCCAAGAAACAAGGTGTGTATGGATGGCACTGGATAGTGTGGGTCGTACGAGGGAGTCGGATGGACAAGGCACGCGATGCAGAGGAAGGCGCAGGAAGAACAGATGAGTGCGACGACCTGTAGTTTTCCATGCGAACTTCCAGCGACCTACTCTTCCAAACTGGCCTGGTGTTCTTCGGCAGACGCTAATTCTCTGCATCTCTCGTTTAGATCATTTACGAACCGAAAGTCAAGTACCATGTCGGCAACAAGCCACCCCCACGAATATCCGACTCACTCTTTGGTTGGGTATCCCCCGTTCTGCACGTGAAGGAGCCAGAACTCATCGACAAGATCGGGCTCGACGCCGCCATGTTCCTGCGATTCCTCCGCATGATGCGCTGGCTCTTCACCTGCATCGCACTCTTTACCTGCGCCGCCCTCCTCCCCGTCAACATCACCTTCAACCTCTCACACGTCGACAGCAAGGACCGCGATGCGCTGTCTATGCTCACCATCCGTGACGTCACTGGCAACCTCCTTTTCGTCCATGTCGCTGCGACGTACGGCGTATCCGCTATCGTCATGGGCTTCGTGTGGTATCACTGGAAGGTCGTCGTAAGCCTTCGACGCCAGTGGTTCCGTTCTCCGGAATACATGCAATCTTTCTACGCCCGCACACTCATGCTGAACGACGTCCCCCGGAAATTACAGTCCGACGAGGGCATCCGCGCCATCTTTGACTCCACCCAAGCACCGTATCCTACCACCTCAGTCCACATCGGTCGTTCTGTGGGCAAGCTCCCGGAGCTGATCGAGTTCCACAACCAAGCCGTCAGGGAACTCGAACACAACCTCGTCAAGTACCTCAAGAACGGCAGGATTGGCAAGAAGCGTCCTACTATACGCATCGGAGGTTTCCTAGGTATGGGTGGTAAAAAGATGGACGCTATCGACTACTACACGTATGTTCTGCGTCTCGCGTGACAAAGAATTCGTATTGAGAATGACGCTCATCTGGTTCATTTTTTTGCAGCGCCAAACTCCAACGCACGGAAGCCGCCGTCGAGCAGTACCGCAGCCAGATCGACACCAACAAGGCCGAGAAGTATGGTTTCGCCTCCATGGCTGCTGTGCCTTACGCGCACATCGTCGCCAACATGCTTCGGAGAAAGAAAGTCAAGGGCACGATTATTCACCTTGCTCCCAATCCTAAAGACATCGTGCGTGTTCTTTGCAATGCGCAGTATCCACTCGTCTCACGTGTGTCTATGTGATCGTGCTTTTGATTGTATTAGATTTGGGAAAACTTGAACAAGTCTAAATCAGAGATCAGAGGAAAGCAGGTGACGGGCTGGCTCTTCATCGCTCTCGTCTGTTTCTTCAACACCGTGCCACTCTTTATCATCTCCGTCCTTGCCAACTTGGCCTCGGTACGCCAGATCCCAACACGCTCGTATGCCATCTCACGAACTGACCGTAATTCCGCTCCGTTCCACCTATAGCTCACCAAAATCCTACCAGTCCCCTTCGGCGAATGGAGCGAGAAGTCCCGACCCACGTTCACCCTCGTATCTGGTGTGCTTCCTCCCGCCGTATCCGCCCTCTTCGGTCTGTTGTTCCCCATCGTCATGCGCTGGTTGACGCAGTACATGGGTGCGATGACACATTCACGCTTGGACCGCGCCGTCATCGCACGTTACTTTGCGTTCTTGGTCATCTCGCAGCTCATCATCTTTACGCTTATTGGTGTCATCTTCAGTGAGTGATCACTTAGATCGTGGAAGGAAGGTGTGTGCTGATGTAGGTCGTAGACTCCGTGAAGGAGATTATTGGCGAGATCGGTGAACACAAGAACATTCATGAGATTCTGTCTAACATCAACAGTGCGCCTTTTCTTGTGTTTTCTCGCGTTCCCATGTCCTGAGCACCACTTTTCAGGGCTACCTGGACTCATCAATCGTACATACATCGACCAGTCTTCGTATTGGCTTACATACTTCCCGTACGTCCTCTCACGTATCCTTCTTGAAAACGAACAGCACTTCATACGAGCACCAGGTTACGAGGTTTCCTTGCTGTATTCGACTTGGCTCAGATCATCAACTTGCTCTGGCTTTCCTTCAAGACACACGTCTTTGGCCGCACACCGCGTGACATCCGCGAATGGACCCAACCTCCCGAGTTCCAGTACCCCATCCTCTAGTAAGTCTACCCACGACTCTGCGAACAGAAAAGAGCGATTCTGATGTTTGCTGCCCGCGCTTGTTAGCTCCAACATGCTCTTCATGGGCTGTGTCGGGCTGGTCTTCGCTCCGCTTGCGCCGTTGGTCGCTGTCGCAGCTGCCGTGGTGCTGTGGATGAGCTCGTGGGTGTATAAGTACCAGCTCATGTTCGTGTACATCACGCGAGTGGAGACGGGTGGTCGGATTTGGAACGTCGTGATCAACCGTCTGCTCATCTCTGTTATCCTGATGCAGTTGTTGGTTATCCTCAGTACGTTCTCTTTATTTCTACAACATATTATCTTCGTGTCTGACGACTCTGCAGCCATTGGCCTCCAATACGGCTTCGACACGCTCTACTGGATTTCCACTATCCCACCCATCCTGCTCATCGTGATCTTCAAAATGTACTGCTCCCGCGTGTTCAACGCCTCCTTCAACTTCTACATCCCGAACGAACAAGAGCTCCGGCTCGCGCAGGTGCACTCCAAGCGCGCCGACAACGCGGGCAACCGCCTCGAGAAGCGGTTCGGGCACCCGTCGCTGACGATGGACCTGTTCACGCCGATGCTGCACGCGAACCAGATGGAGCTGCTGCCGCAGGTGTTCCAGGGCAAGATTGGGAACACGAAGACGAAGATGGACGAGTATGGGGGCACGAAGATGGATGCGAGGATCGTGGCGGGTGGGATCAAGATTGCGGGTATCGAGCAGGTGCGTTTTCTTGTTTCGCTGCTTTGGCTGTTGCTTGAGTCTGAGTGCTGAACGTTACTGCTCTCGCCATCAGGCCGATCTGGAGTACGACCCAGTCCTGTACCAACGCGACCGGGGCGAACTCGACTGGGACGCGCGCTCCGTCTCCTCCACCAACCTGCTCGACGACAAGACCGTCTACAACAGCCGTTCCACCTCGCCGGCGCCCAGCAAAGCCCTCGACGGCTACAACCGCTACCTCCAACACGGCGCCACGCAATCCAGCGACATCGAGCTCACGCGGCTCGACCAGGTGCCTTTGCTCACAGGCACACAACCTGGAGGCTACTTCGACCCCTCGGCGAGCGCGACGACGTTGGCGTCGGCGTACCAGTCTCCTCAGATGGAGTACGCGGTGCCGAACGTGCCCCCGCCGATGCCGTATTCGGATTATCGGGAAGCGCCGATTCACCGGCCGTATCCTTCGCGGCAGGGCACGATGGATGGGAGCCAGAGCCAGATTCAGAACGTTGGCGGCGGGTACGCTGGCGAGTCGAATACGAACAATATGGCGGGACGGGGCACTGGTGCGCGAGCGGCGAGTCCGGGGCCGTACGACGCGTATGATGTTGGGGGACGAGGGAGGACCACGAGTCCGGGGCCGTATGACGCGTATGGAGGACGAGGGGCGAGTGCGAGGACGGGGAGTCCGGGCCCGTATGATGCGTACGATGTAGGACGTGGAGGCGGAGGTGGGGGGGAGTCAGGGAATATGGCGGGGAGAGGAGCGCATAGGTCGTGATCCTTCCTTTGTTGCTGTTGCTGTTGCTTGCTTTGCTTTGGGTTTGTTGTTGGTGCTGATCTTTTGCTACATAGCTGTTGTCCTCCCCCCCCTCCTGCTCCTGCTCCTGGCGTACACATACCTGTGATCTTTTATCGAATATTTCTTACTGCTGCTGTTGCTGTTGTCGTGTAGCATCTTTACGGACCTTACCCCTTCTTTCCTTGCTGCCGTGTATCCACACGCACACTCGCCTCCGTCTACCCCACCGAGTCTCATCCCAGCTCACCTTCATCTCCCCACCCGCAACCCACTACCCTTTGCATTTCATGTATGTGTTTTGCTTGCCTTGGCTTGTTTTCTCTCGCACTGGCACTACAACCCCCACACACACCCTACTACCCTCACACGATGCATATATTGATCACAAGAGCAACTTATCTCATCTGCCGTGATGCAAGTCCCAGTTGTATTCCTCTCTGTCTTCGCACCCGAAGCTCATAGGAAGAATGTATTCCGACCGAACACGATCAAACGAAATCATTAGGCCTTAAGTAAAGGGTGATAATGATTATGATGCCTTGTCATTGGTATGTCGTCAGAGTCTCGCTACAGCTATTTGTATCTAGATCTACGCCTCTCTAGTCGTCCTGTAGAATGGGTGCAGACCAGGCCTTCACTGCAGAGCGTTCTCCAGCAGCCAGGGAGTCATCGATCTCCGTCAGATCGTCCAGAGTGATGCCGATGTGGAATTTCCGCTCAACCTTTACTTTTCTCGTCTTCGCCTCAGGGATAAGATCGAGTGGCTGGTGTAGAGACGGAGTGACTGCTACATACCATACCCTCTCCACTCCGTCCAACTGCAGCAACTCCTCGAGCCCTGCCGCCTTCACTTCATGAGAGGAGCCAACAGTGGCCTGTAATGCGATCGCCAGCTTCTGATCTTTCAGGTAGACATAGACAAAGGGCCCGTCAAAAGTGCCAGTGGTTTGTGTTCGGGAGCCGGAGGACGGAATGTAATAGCCAGAGCGGTTTGACGGTGGAAGCTTCGTCTTATCGTATACGAATTGCGGCAAAGGGCTTCGGACGGCGGGATGTCGATGAGGAGCCGGTTCATGATCGACGTAACGACCTGTGTTAACATTCAGGAAGCCGTCGGGGTCTCGGGGGCGTTTCGACCTGCCGCCTTCTGTCGTGTGTCCTCCTTGGGCAACCAGTGCATCTTGGTTGGTTTGAACGTCTCAACAAGCTCCTCCGCAGCGTATTGCAAGACTAGATGGAAGGACGAGTCATCAAGCCATCCTGCGCCAGTCACCATATGGGGGTGGATGGTAAAGATCTTGAACAGCCCAGTAACCCAGGATCCTAGCCATGTTGGTTCAGCCTTCGCGTATGCTCCGCCAAAATCCGTTGCAAGATGTGGCGCGTAGGGACCACACCGCGCGGGCGCCTCTCCTCCGTCGGAACGTACATAATCACGTCGCTCGGGGCAGTCCGAGCAAGTTGGCTTTGAGGCGATTCGAGGAGGGTTGTCAGGTCTCTGTAGGATAACGTACGGACTGCGTCGTTCAAGTCCGTTTCGAACTGCTGTAATTTCTCCTCCTTCAATGCATAAACCCGTCGCGCAGAGGGCGTGTATTTGTCGAGGTAGCGGAACACGAGCCCGATATCCGGCGGGTTCGTGCACAACTGGAGGCTGATGCATGATGAATGACCCACTGTCAGACGGATAGCTTCAAAGTACACAGAGAGATGAAAGTTGAAACTCACCCAGCGATGAGCTCTTTCAATGGATTAGGTTTCATGACCCACGTGACCACATACCTCCCATACTCCTTCGCCCACTTACTGGACCCTGGACGAGCCTGAGGGGAGGCAGCGTTGACGATGAAGAGATGGGTGTCCAAAAGCATCTGAGGAGGCTGCTCTAGCTTGCCACTGGACGTGGTGTCAACCAAGATCCATGCCTCGTCCGTCAGCCACGCTCGCAAGCTCCCGTACACCTCGCCAAGGTCGGTGTAGTACATGCGATAGAGCCTCGCGTCTTTGAAGACTAGGAAGGATTCGGGTGAGTCTGCCCAGACAGTCGGAAGCCCGGCTTGGAGGCGTAAGATGAGAAGGAGTAAAAGCATGAATGATTTGCCTGGTGAAAAAGACGTTGTGCATTAGCACCTGTACCAATGGCTACCGTGTATGAGCGATACTGAGAGTTCAGACAAACTGACCGATTCCCTTAGTTCCTGTGATGATAAACGCAGTCGCATCTAAATCACGAGGCTTCCTGTCTGCAGACGCGAACGGGTTGACCAGGGGTTGGGCGGCGTTTTTGGGATCGAGGTTCAAGAACGATGTAGGTGACATGATCAACGAATCCGATAAAGGCTGCTGCGGGAGTAGTTCGTCTTGAAGTTCGGTCACGGTGGTGATGATGCGTGACTCGGAAGAAGCGGTGGTGCTGGGCGCGGTTGACTCGGGTCCAGAGCTGGTGTCACTGAGATTATTAGCAGGTGTGGTGGTGGTGCCGGTGGAATCACCAGGTTGGGCAAGAGCAACTGGCGCGACGGCCCCTAGTGCATCCGACAGCAGCTGGCCATCACGGTGAAACCGTTCGCGACGCGATCCCTCGCCCGCTCCATCCGCGCCGCCAGCTGAGGGTGAGCAAACGTAAGGCGCACTCAGGAAGCTGAGCGCGTCCTCAGAAAGCTCGAGGTTGCATTCAGCCGTACCGTGCGTTTTGAAGCACCCGCTACCGGTTTCATAAAACCCAACAACATCCCTCGCACATGCCCAATAATCCTCCCGCACGAGCATAGCTTCGACGTTATGCTCCGCACCAAACAATGGAGCGATGTTCCCCAGTGGTATGATGGTGACCGTGTCAGGTAAGAACCGTTCCTGCGAGTCGTTCCCCGTAAATTTAAATTTCTGAGCGATGTGGCTACTAGGAAGATCGAGATCGTTGAGTGGGAAGGGTCGGAGGATCGTATCCAGCGGTTTTTCCCAGGCGAAGGCGAGGAGTTCGGTGGAGAATAGCTGACGTTCGGTGGAATTTGGGCCTGGCTTGTTGAAGACTTCGAAGGTGCTGAAGAACTGGTTACGCAGGCGAGTGTGTTCGTCCCGGGTTTTGGCGTCGGCATCTGCGGCTGGATGCCAGTGGTCGGAGGTACCAGTGGACGTGGTTGGACGACTAGCATTGGCTGCTGAACAGTTGAAGACGATCGAAGCTGGACGGTCGGGGGCTTTGTTGGTAGCAGCTGAACTGTCGGCCATGGTGGAGCAAATGAAGAAAGGCGGGAATAGGAGTCGCCGACCACGACGGGGTGTCTGCGCGACCATAAGTAGCGGGTCGGCTCAATTGGGATGCAGATCACTTGAACGTTCGGCCATTAAGTTTACAGTAAGGGCTTGTCGCTGTGGACGCGCCCCGTCGAGCTTTTAGTGGAGCATGAATGAAGGTCTGCGGACATGCCGGCTGCGTCTGTCTTGCGCACTGCGTCTGTCTCTCCGTCTGCGTCTGTCGTCTCTGCGATACGTCTCACCGCCACGGAAGGGGACGACTTGCGATGTTGTCCTGCAGGACCAGTCCAGGAGAAGACGATGACGCAGGAGAGGAGAGGGAGTGACGTCGGAAGAGCAGCGGCCCACAGGTCGTGTCACTGTTTGCGGCGACTCGCGCTCGGCCAGAGCCATCGAAGTGTGAGTTTATAGAGAGCGACCCGATCTCTGGTATCAATAGTCAACAGTCGATCAACAGAGTTATACTGCCACAACGATTGCCCCCTAACTTACAGCTTGCAAGTGGAACTTGACCCAATCGACGCGTCTGCCTCAAGCAGGTCCAGCCTGGCAAATTGAAAGTACACAAATCCCTTCAAGATGTCCATTGAATATCGAGACTTGACAGACGTGTATGACGTGCGACATTATATGCCTCCGCGCCGAGGACCGCTGTGCGAAGGTTCGTCAGTGGGATGACGCCAACACAGGTGATATTTAGATCGCAGGTGTCAGTGTTGCTGTTCGGATTTTGCTGTGAAACTGGCCGCGTCGGAAGCGGAAGACGTGGGCTTGCCTGAGATTGAGACGGGCACGGCGGATGTGAGGGTGGTTGGATGGGACGGTGAATCGGTGAAGGCATTGAGAATGAATTGGAGGAAGCGAGGGTGGAAAGGGAGGGAAAGAGTGACGTAATCTAGATCGGGCGGGATAGGCGAGGCGGTTACTCCTCTGGAATTCGAAGGACTCCCCATCGCCATCGCTTCGTCTGCGTCTCTGCCATGAGTCTCTCCTC
Organism: Steccherinum ochraceum; assembly: GCA_004332605.1. Classification (NCBI taxonomy): domain Eukaryota; kingdom Fungi; phylum Basidiomycota; class Agaricomycetes; order Polyporales; family Steccherinaceae; genus Steccherinum; species Steccherinum ochraceum. Next base: position 1,161 of record RWJN01000123.1, on the reverse strand, counting down.
GACGGTCGGCGATCCTCCGAGGAGACTCACGCGTCCACACAGGACCAGAGACGACATGGACGACCGCGACGAGGGAGAGGAGGAGAGGAGAGGACGGCGAGGGGCGGAGGACGGACTAGGAGAGGAACTAAAGACGAAGGCGCGGATCGAACATCGTGTTTGAACTCTGGGCAGCCAGAGACGCGTCCTCGCTGCGCTCCACCCCCTGCACTGCTCCGGGGGCTTACAGAGGGGCGTCCTAGTTGCTGCTGCTGTTGCCCGCAGTCTGCCCTCCTAGGTCCTCTTCTCGTCCTGTCCTCCATCCTCACGACCCCCGACGTCCTTCCCAGAAGCCACCATGAATTTCTTCCTCAAACATATCCGCCCTAACGACTACTCTCCATTGCCCACGTCACTCGCCTCTCCCACCTCGGTCCACCAGCCCAAACGTGCCTTCAGTCGCCGCTATGTCGCTCTCGTCCTCTTCCTCACCCTTTCTGCTGCTCTCAATCTTATCCTCTTCTTCTGTCCTCCCAAATACTACCCAAGAACTGCCCTAGATAACTACCAGGCCCTGTACGTCCCTCCCTTCCCTACAACCCACTTCCCAAACTGACCCTCGCCTCGAAATAGGAACCACAACCCACTAATCGACGCCGACTCCCTCCCCCTCACCTCCGCCTCCGAGCCCCTCGAGCTCGCCCACGAGCAGCACGCCGTCGTCACCTCCCTCTACACCGACGCCTTCGCCGGGGCCGTCGCCACCCTCGGCCACAGCCTCCGCCGCGCCAACACCACCGCCCGCCTGCTCGTGCTCTACCTCCCCGACCGCGTCTCGCCCCACGCCCTCTGCCTCGCCACCGCCTCCGGGTTCGAGCCCCACCCCGTCGCGCGCATCCCGCCCCCGCACCGCGGGCGCGGCGTCTACGCGCACTTCCTCGACCAGTTCACGAAGCTCAACGTCTGGACGCTCGACGCGCTCGGGGTCAAGAGCCTCGTGTACCTCGACGCCGACACGCTCGTCCGCCGGAACTTCGACGAGCTCTTCGCCCTGCCGTTCGCGTTCGCGGCGGTGCCGGACGTGTTCCCCACCGGCCAAGGGTTCGCGCTGTCCCTGAACGCAGGCGTGCTGGTGCTGCGCCCCAGCACGGCCGTCTTCCACGACATGGTCGCCAAGCTCAC